>JAUBOD010130330.1:0-25972 GCA_032353885.1 Nothura maculosa | reverse complement strand
ATTTTCCAAGCAAGCAGCTCTGCCCTTTCCATCCAAGTTTCTGCTACACATTCCCTAAGCACTGCCTTTGGGTTCACCGCGTCACCAGGGGCAACACAGTCCTGTGATGGATTCCAGGGCACATTCCCATTATGAAGTTACTGCCTCAAAAAGGCTCTTTTAGGACACTAACACATCACTGCGAGGTGCTCTTTTCATAGCATGGACATGATCGATAGAGCAGAAGCAAAGCCCCATGCCAAGAAATGACGTTGCAGAGATAAAAAGCAAAGAGTTAGACAAGAGTCAATGTGAGGACAGGTCACAGACTTGAGGCCTTGCAGTTCCATTCACTGCTGCCCCAGTGGTGACTGTGATTCTGCTCTGAAGTGCTTTCTTGTCTCCTGCTTGCAGAAAAGCTTCCTGCCCAGGGCTTTCCTTTACCGGAGCCCCAGCCGCTCCTCAAAACAGTGACCGGGAATGTGGGAGAAGGAAAGGAGGAGAAAGTGGAAAGGAAGACGCGTCCTGCAATGTGAGTAGTTTGAGACAATAGGTGTTGGCAAATGTCCATAGAGCTGCAGGCCTAAGGCCCTTTTGTGAGGCTGAGGAAAATTCTATGTTCTTGCAAAGCCTCTAGGCCTCCAAAGGAGGAGAACTGTGAGTCTGGGTCATGTCCCACCATGCGGGCTATTTTCCAGAGGCCACTGTATCTGTAGTGAAACAGAATTAAACATAGAGGAGCTCTTCCTTTGCTTTAGCAGTGGCTAAAGCTCTTAGCAGGACAGGGAATAATGGTGTGTCTTAGAGCGTGTCCTTGTAGATGACTCTGCTGCTCTCCATGCTATCTGGAGAGAAAGCCTCAAAGTGGGCACCCAGATCTTTCCTCTGGGGATGTGGAGCACCCCTGGGGTGGGTGTTTTGGTGAGGGGTGCATTGCTGTCTCCATTGATGCCACCACAACCAGGCAAGCCTGGGGCTTCTCCTGCAGAGCTGCCTCCTGCTGCAGAAGCAGGTGCCCAGTTTGTGGAGATCCAGCTCCCTCTGTGCTCACGCAACTCCTCACATTGTGTATTTGCAGTGCACTCCCACGTATCCCGAGGATGTGCACACAGGCGGCAGCCCAGGGTGGGAGGAGGAGAACATCAGCTGCTACCCGACTACCAGCTGCAGCGCCAGGGAATGACGTCCCTGAGGAGGAAGAAGAGGTAGGTGCTGCTGATGTACGAGGTGCTTCTTGTGCCTGCCTGAATTATGCACAAGCATCAGCAGATGGGCAGTGGATGTACAAGTCCCGTCCAATGAGTTTTCTTGAATCCACACCGTCTTTGTCAGGGGCTTGCTTTCAAAGACATCACTTGTGCTTTTCTTTTAAATGCATCTGTTGTTTCTGCATGCTGACAGCAGCTGAGTGGACTTGGAAGCAGAGCACTAACCCTTTTGGATTTGACTTACAGGTGCAGACAACCGTTGAGAAGAGGACTGAAGAACTGCCTGTTCTTCAGAAAGTCTTTGAGTGTTACCTGGGAGGAGATGGGGGTGTGTCTGTGACCTATTCCCTCTCAGGCACAATGGAGCAGGCAGAAATTCAGGCCCAGGAACAGGCCACCAAACGGACAGGGTGAGTATGTGTCAGCTCAAGGAGAAGACTGGGACTGCTGGGAAGCAGAGGTCCTACAAGGAGTCAGACTCCCTATCCCAGAGGCACTGGGTTGGACAGAGCACCCTGAGATTTCTCACAACATGAGATCGATCTGGATTCCACCCTGACACTAAGTACCTCTCTTCTCCCCAAGCAAAAGCCAAGCACACTTTGGGAGAGTGAAAATGGGACCAGGGTGGGGAAGCTTGGGAAAGACAGAGATCTCAGTGCTGCTGTGGCCTTGATTCACCATGAACAAGTAACACTGGCCTTGGATGAGACTTCTCTTCCACCCAAGGGGCAACTCTTGCCTGCTCAGCAGAGGCTGCAGCTTTAGGACCTACAAGTCCTGAACAGCTGAGCACAAAGGGAGTTTTCCAGGCTTGGTCTGCACCTTTTCAAAGTGCTCCCTGAAGGTGGAGCCCAGAGGCAGGATCACCCCCAGTCTGGGTCCCAGCAGGCCCAGACCCAGGTTGACCCATTTTCCTGCATGGGGACCTTGTTTGGATTCAGGGGCCTATGTTCCTTGATGGTGAGCAGGGGGAAGCCATGAGAAGCACATCCAAGCACATATGGCCTGAGTTAGTGTGTGATATTTTTCTTCCTTTCTCCCTGTGCATAACGCAGCCTCTTCTTTTCTCCCTCCTCAGCACTGGCAAGACAGGCAGGAAGAAGAATTAGATCATCTGTGATGCCTCCAAACGGGAAGTTTTATTCTCTTGAATTAAACTGTGTCCCCCAAGTGGTGTGGATCATTTTTGGATGGGGTTGGAGTGAGGATCTCAACGACCAGAAGGGAAATCTCACAAGCAGGAGAGTTGGGGCCAAGAGGGTCCATGGCAGCAAGCCCTGGCTGAGTGCTGACATGTCTGTCCCCTGTGTGGTGATAAAGGTGACCTGGCCGTCTGTTTGGCCCAGTGACCACTGGTAGGCCTTGGTGGCCTTTCCCTTTCTGTTGACACAACCCGCCCCTTCCTGGGACCAGGGCTCTCTCCAGGGAGCAGGAGGCTACATGGGGCCTGTAAGAGCTCAGGAGAAGCCATGGCGCTGGTTGCAGTCCACAGGGGCTGTGGGAGCACAGGGACGGAGCTGCAGCCCCCAGTGCTCACACGGCCACTGCTGCAGCGTCTGTCCCAGGCTGGCAGTCGGCACAGCAGACCCAGAGCTGGGGGCAGCTGCAGATGGGCGTCCTGGAGGGGAGGCAGGAGGAGCTGCCCCGAGGCCTCAGAAACAGGCAGCCTGCAGCCAGCGTCCAGGGCGCTGCAGCCCCATGAGATCTCCAAATGGTGCCACTTGTTCCCACAGCAGGAGCGGGCAGAGCCCCAGGGCCACGAGGGCGGCTGCTCCCGTCCCTGCTGCCAGGCCAGGAGCTCCTGGGTGGCCGTTACGAGGGCATCACGGCCCTGCTCTGGTCCCAGTGCCTGGTGCCACGTGCAGGCCCCAAGGCAGGGGAGGGCTGATTCGTGGGACGGTGACGTGGAGGTGCCAGGTGTGAGCAGGGACTCCAGGAGACCAGGTGCCACACGTGGGCTGTGTCAGAGAGGCCAAATGATGAGTGGATCCTGTCTGTCCCAGCACAAGGGTCAGCCTGCAACGGTCTTGCAAGACCATAGGAACCATAGGAAAGAGCAGGAAAACAGCAGGAAACATGAGAAATGCCAAAAACAAAAAATGGTTACAAATCTTAATTTGAATCTCCCAGATTAAAAAATACATTAATGTACATTAATGCATGCAGCATGGGGAATAAAAGGGAGAAACAGGAGATTTGTGTGTGGTCACAGGGTCATGATCTCCTTGATATTACCAGGACAGAGAAGCACAGAATTATAGAATCTTTATGGTTGGAAAAGATCTTCAAGATCATTGAGTCCAACTGTAAATTCATCATCACAATACCTACTAAGAAGTCCCTAACTGCCTCATTCTACGTACTTATTGAACACTATCAGGGATGGTGACTCCACCCCTTCCCTGGCAGCTGTTTCAATACTTCACCACTCTCTCCGTGTAGAAATTTTTCCTAATTTCCTAACCAGAACCTCCCCTGGCCTAACTTGAGGCCATTTCCTCCATCCATGCAATGGAAAATCCATGGTGAATCCATGCGATACTCCTCCTTTACTCATGATCCTCCTCCTCTCCTCAGTGCTAGTGAAGCCACTCCTGGAGTATTGTGTGCAGTTCTGGGCTCTGTCAGTACATAGAACTTCTCGAGATGGTCCACTGTAAAGTGTCGAAGATTATTAAGAGACTCAAATATCTTCCTTATGAGGAAATACTAAGGGAGCAAGGCCTATTTAGCCTGGAGAAGACAGAGAGGGGTCTTATCAATGTAAAAAAATACCTGAGGGGAGGAGGTAAAGAAGATGGGGCTAAACTCTTCTCAGTGGCGGGCAGTGACAGGACAAGAGGTAATGGATACAAGTTAAATTACAGGAAATTTCCTCTTCATATGAGCAAGAACTTTTTTAGTGTTAGGGTGACAGAGCAGTGGAACAGGCTGCCCAGAGACACTATGGAATCTCCTTCTTTGGAGATATCCAAATGCTGTCTGGATGTGATCCTGTGCAATGGACTGTAGGTGCCCATGCTTGAGCAGAGGTGTTGGACTGGATCATCTCTAGAGGTCCCTTCCAACCTCAACCATTCTGTGATGCTGTGATGCTGAGCTCCCTCCTGTCTGAACAAGAAGAATCCTAGATTTTCTTTGTAGATTTCATGGGAGAGATGTAAACCAAATACAAGCCCTGGCTTTCTAAACCAGCACAAGAAGCCCTAATTAATTCATGTGAATCAATGCCTGGACAATGGAGGGGAAAAAAGTGTTCTTATAATTTAACTGTCCCGCCTAGCTAAGAAATGGGAATGGAGATTTCAGGGTAGGACATTTCCACTCCTTGAAGGTAAGCATGCTGATGAAGCAACTTACAATACGAACATCAGTATTTGTTAAGTGTTTGGTCCATCAGGGATTATTTAGGTTGGTTGCAGTGAACATTTCCCAGGAGGAAGGACCACAAGGGACAGAGAAATTAATGAGTTCAGTGGTGCCTCTGATCCTTAGCAGGGCCAAGCTTGTGGGATCCAAGCAGTTCATTGGCAACCTGGCAGCACCGCTCTGACACAGTTGTGTGCAGGAGCAGCTCCTGTGCCAAGAGCAGTAGAGCTGCGGGCACTGCCTGCTGCTGCGGTGGACAGGAGAGAAGGCAGAGTTTTCATTGTGGGAGAAATCTTCGTAGCCCTTGACATGGTAAGTCTCTGATTGTAGGGCAATGCTCTTGAGCTTCCTGGTGGGGAATTCTATATTCAATCCATGTCATTATGGGTTGGATTTTTAATAGTGTCTTTCCTGGAGCAGGCCGAGGAGATGCTCCAGAGCAAGGATTCCCTGCCATACAGCTACAGATACAGAGTATCCTTATCTCTTCTTGCAGGGATTAGGCAGGAGTGTGAAGTCAGGGAGTGCATCCAGGTCTGTTGTTCACAGCAGTGTTCCTGAGCCTGCTCTATGCCCACTGCAGTTACTCTGCCACCTCTGAGGGTCAGAGTGTGAAGTCAGGGTGTTCTCATAGGGATGCCCAGAGCTGTGTCACACAGCAGTGTCCCTGTGCCGCAGGGTGTGGTGTGACCAGAGCAGTGACCCTGCCCTATACAAGGGGCAGCACTCAGCCTGCCCGGGCAGTGCTGTGCACATCCAGTGAGCTGTGGGAAGGAGGAGAGTCGTGCTGTTGTTCCTTGTTTCCCTCCAAGTCCTGTACTCAGCTTTCTGCAGCTGGACATGTTCAGCTGCAGTTTAGACACTGATGCTACAAGTTGTTGAGCAGCGGGGTCTGAGTGGGTGTAAACTGGCACAGCTGCCTTTTGTCTTGCAGGAAATGCAGTCCATGGTGCTGGAAAATGATCCAAGTCTCCCTTAAGAAGAGACCAAATTCAGCACTAACGCTCCTTTGGCTGTTGTCCTCTGGTATCCAGGAGGCTGCCACCCACCCTTTGGAAAGAGTCTGCTCTCTCATAGCATATCTGTGATACCTGAGCAGCTCATGAGGATGATGCAGAGATGCTGAGAGCATGGAGGTGGTGGTGAAGGGCTGTAAAGGGGCAGCAAAGAAGAGCCCTCTGGGTCCTTGGTGAGAGGGGAGTTTGGAGACCTCTGTCTGGGATCCAGAGAAAAGAGTGAGAAATTTGGAGATGTGCACTTTTGAAATGGCACAGTGCAGAGCTCAGGGAAGGGAATTACACACAGCTTGCCCATAAAGAAAAAGGTAGGTGAAGTTTTCAAAAAGAAAGAAAAAAATTATTTTGTATATTTTCCTTTAAAAGTGTCACCTAACTTGTCTCTGTATGTTTCTCCTTGGACAGTGCTACCTGCCCTTCGGGAGCAAATGTCCAACAGCAGCTCCTTCAATGAGTTCCTACTTCTGCCATTTGCAGACACGCGGGAGCTGCAGCTCTTGCACTTCTCACTCTTCCTGGGCATCTACCTGGCCGCTGTCCTCAGCAACGGCCTCATCATGACAGCCATAGCCTGTGACCACCACCTCCACACCCCCATGTACTTCTTCCTCTTCAACCTCTCCCTCCTCGACCTGGGCTCCATCTCCACCACTCTCCCCAAATCCATGGCCAATTCCTTTTGGAATACAAGAGCTATTTCCTTCTTTGGATGTGCTGCACAGGTCTTTTTTCTCTTCTTCTTAGATGCAGTAGAATTTCTTCTCCTCACAGTGATGGCCTATGACCGCTTTGTAGCCATCTGCAGACCCCTGCACTATGGGACCTTCCTGGACAGCAGAGCTTGTATCAAAATGGCATCAGCTGCCTGGGTCACTGGCTTTCTCTATGCTGTCCTGCACACTGGGAACACATTTTCCATACCACTGTGCCAGGGCAATGTCTTGAAACAGTTTTTCTGTGAAGTTCCCCAGCTCCTCAAGCTCTCCTGTTCCAATTCCTATCTCAGAGAGGTTGATTTATTTGCAGTGACTCTTTCTGTGTTCTTTGGATGTTTCCTTTTCATTGTGGTGTCCTATGTTCAGATCTTCAGAGCTGTACTGAGGATCCCCTCTGAGCAGGGCCGCCACAAAGCCTTTTCCATGTGCCTTCCGCACCTGGTCGTGGTCTCCCTTTTTCTCAGCACTGGCACATTTGCCTATCTGAAGCCTCCTTCCATCTCCTTTCCAGCCCTAGATTTGGTGCTGGCCGTTCTGTACTCGGTGGTGCCTCCAGCAGTGAATCCCCTCATTTACAGCATGAGGAACAGAGATCTCCAAGATGCTCTGAAGAATCTAAGGCAGTATGTGCAAAGGCAGCACCAGTAACTGCTGCATGGGCATCTAATCTTCATACCCAGGGTATCTAACATCAAAGATATGTGTTGTTTATTCTCTTCTTCCTTATTTTTCTCTGTTGTATTTTTTGTACAAAAAAAGAATGTTTTTCTTGTACCTTCTGTCCTCTGGTGTCTCACATTTGGCCCTGACTCGGAGCCCCTGTTGAAGCTGAAAGCCAGGCTTTCCCCTTCACCAAGAGACAGGGAGGAATCTCAGTTGCCTGCTCTGAGCTCCCTTGGATATTCCCAGTGCAATGCAGAGAGTTTCTCTTTGCAATATCTCTTCCCATATTGACATGAAGAAAGTTCAGGGGCACAAAGTCAGGCTCAGATGATGGCAGATGGATTACACGCTGGGTCTCGTGTCATTAAGAGAGTTCAGCTTCCTGAACTCAAAGTTCAAAGAAGAAAGATGAAGCTCCATTTCCAGCATTGTAATGGAGAAACTGTGGAGGGAAGGAGGCTGAGGCAGCTTGTGGACATAGACCTCATGCTTGCCAATATATCTCCCCCATAGTGCCGCAGCAGACATTTACTCACTGCAGCCTTCCGGCAGGGCTTCCAGCTTTCCTGGAGATGTGTCCCAATAGAGCGGGAGGACTTCTCTTTCTAAGGTTGTTCTCTTCCCTTCCGTGCTGTCCTACCATGCTGTGTTCTGTGGGTATGTGCCAGGAGCTCTCACAGCCTGCTGGTCACAGGATTAGAGTTTCCATTTGCATGTGTCCTGTAAGTATGAGTGGGATCAGTCATTGGGCAACCTTATGCCAGAGTTGGCCTCCAGAATGACACTTCTACAATAAACGGGGATCTGCCCTGAGATGTGCCTCAACTGCCCTTTCTTCAGAAGCTGGAGTCAAATGCATGCCCAAGGGGGTGAAACTACTCTTGTGCTTGTGAACTTCATGGGGTCGAAGGGATGAGCTCAGCACTCCTAGGTAATGTGTTAGAGTGGATTAAGGGTTCATCTGTCAGTGACCAGTGGAGAGGGGGATTAATCTCTGCCCTGTCTTACTGGGGCTCTCCCACAGGCAACAGTGCTGATGACAGATGCTTCTGGAGGGGAATGGGGAGGAGATGCTTCAGGGGACCTGTATGGACGGCGTGTGCTTGGGGGTGGGCAATGGGAAGAGCTTCACAGAACGTGGAACGATGCATAGTGCAGTGGCCAGAAGACAGAGCCCTAAATCCAGGTGCACATGGGGAAATGATGTCTCTGCAATCGCTGGAGAGGCTGTGGGGACCCAGGAAGCCCAGGGAGGGGGCACTAGGTGGTGATTCCTGTACCCTCAGTGAACCACCACAGTCTGGGGTTAAGGCCCACCCAAACATGTCTCCTGCCATTGTAAAGACCCTGTGGTCACTGCGCACTGTCCATGAGCACAGACATGTGTCACCAGGATCAGTGGTGGTGCTGCCAGTCCAGCTGAGTCCGCTTCTCTCTCTGACCTGAATGGACTGTGTCCACTCACTCTGCAGTGGACCACGTCCACTCACATCCACTCACTCTGCAGAGCAGCATCAACAGCCTGTCACCCTAAAGGTACCACAGGACAGCTTGCAGGAACAGCCACGCCAGCATGGAAAAACTGACTTGGGGAAGGGCTCTCTGGGGAGCAGGGCAGTCCCAGGAGAGGAGCAAGGCAATAATGTGAAGCAAAGCCAGGTTTCTCTGTGCCCAAGCCCGGAGCAGGCAGATCTGCCTCCAGCACAGCAGGAGCTGCTGGAGGATCGTAGGGCCAGGGTTCCTGTGCTGTGCTGGGCGGCAGGATGAGCATTGAAGGGCTGCAGGCAGACAGCGAGGGGATCTGCTGGGCGGCACAGTGAGAGTGACCAACCTGCTGGGGAGCTCTTGCCCTCGTCCTGGGGCCTGGCCTAAGTGATGCTGTGGGCACGGCTGTGTTGGGTCTTGCACCTCTTCAGTCCTTACCTGACCTTGGCCCCAAACTGCTGATGTGACTCCCTATCTCTGCCTGGCACCTCCCTCTACACTATGGTAGAGAGGACTTTGGCAAATGCAGCTGGGAACGAGAACATCCCATGTCATTGTAAAAGTGAGCTCATGTCCATTACAGCACCCCTTGCATGCCAGACAATTTAAAAGTATGACGACAGCCTCAGATTTGGGACCTCCACTTAGGTAACTCTGCACAGAAAGTCTGAGCAGACAGAAAAAGTGAGCCAAGCACTTGGGTCTGATTTTATGATGCAGAATTACAACAACAGTTTTATCTCTATCCCAAAACAGTGGAGTTGTTTGTGCAAAATATTCCTTCTACAAAGACTAAGCTGCTGGGATCAGCAAGAGCAGGAAATGGAACCAGGAATCAGTGCTGGTGGCCAGGCTGGCAGAGCAGGCTGACTCCAGCCAGAGGAGAAATCTGGTCCTCTAGTCAAGATCAGATGAGACTGGAGGCCTCCAACCAGCCCTGCTTTATGTGGGAGGTTGGACTGGAAACCTCCTGAGGTTCCTTTGCATCAAAGCAAAGCTCTTCTGGAGTTCAACGAATTCTTCCTCTCAGACCCCGCTCCAGTAGAGCTGGCACAGGGATGAGAGCACCTAAGGCAGGGCACAATGAGCCCAGCTGGGAGAGCAAAGGGGGAAGATGCAAAGGTCCCTCTCTGCATCATCCCTGGGGTTTGGAAACCTCCACTCTGCACCCCAAAAAGCTCTATCTTCCTCTTCCACTCTGCCATTCAGGATTGGGTTGAGATGGGGCTGGCACTGCCACAGTGGGTGGGAGAGGGCAGCTACCATCTTTTCCCCTCTATTGGGATACAGAGAGCTGCAGGAAGATGGAACTGGACATGCAACACTGTAGACTTGGGGGAGTCACCAGTGCTGCAAAGGGCTGATGCCTCAGCCAAGCTGGGGTGGCCCCACAGCAGTGCCCACCAAGGAGGCTGCAGAGCTCAGGGAACTCAACCTACAGCCCCAGCGCCTATGCAGGCTAAGCAGTCCTGCTTAGGTGCCCGGGCCTGCGGGGCCCCAGCAGCCGGCCCAGCCCAGGGCCTCTGGACAAAGCTATATGGATCCTTGTTTCTGATCCATATTTATCTGATGCATTTGGAGTTGCTTGTAAGACAAAATGTCTTCCGTAACGCGCCTGTTTAGGAGAATGATGTATTTACGTGATCTAAAAACGTCCAAACTCTTCTATTGCTTTTCTTGTTTTTCTCTCTGCATTGCAGGTAGAAGCCGGTGAGTTGTGTCAGCTGGCAAAGAACTGCTTGTGTTAATCTTTACTCCAAATTAGTTAGGACTTTCAGATTCCCCTTATGGAAGCAGAAGTCTGGACATGCAGCTGAGCCTGTCATCTGGGTAAAGTCATTTGGTTTTATGTAATTTTTGTAGGGTCTTCAAGTGTCTTGTGATTTGTCAAGTGCTTCCCTAACTGGCATCTGCAATATCAGGCATGGGAAACGTTAGCCATAATTTTAACAAAATACGGTTTTGGCTTAATGACACAATGCCAAGATTTGTTTTTCTGCAACAGATACATAAGCACTATAAATGAGGTCTCCTTTGTAATGCTTGTAGTAATAGAACAGTATAACTCAATAAAATCTACACGTGAAGAAAATTTGGTAAAAATGCACTGCAAGCCTGTGAAACTTATTTTGCATCTATTGCTGAAGCCACCAAATTTGTAGAATTTCAAGGAAGAGGTGCTTGTATTTTGAAGTGGCTGAATGAAAAGACAGGGATGCCCTTGGCATAGGATAAAAAAAGCAAACAATACATCTGGTATCAATGTGTGAATTGTTCCTAGGTGGTGGCTTTCTAGTGTTCCTTGTCATGAATGTCATTCAGTAATTCCTCTTGTAGTATTCCTTTTTCATAGGTCTATATTTTAGTTCTTTTGTTAATGCAGAAGCATTCTTTGAGTTTGATGTTGTTTCTGTAGATGAGGAATTGAAGGTTATTTTGGGGTTTATGCTACAGTTCTCTACCCTTTTAGACACATGAATGCATCATGCCAGAATGAGAAGAATTTTTTTGGGGAAGGGAAAAAATATGACAGAGTGCTTGAGTCTTTTACATCACTTGAGGAATAATTAATTCTGTTCTGAAATGTGGGCATGTTTATAAAGGAGGAAAAAAAAAGGAGGAAAAAAAAAGGAAGATTTGCTTTGAAAATAAATCTGAATCATGTCAAGAAGACCTATGATGAAAAAAGAGGAATAGAAGAATCAGAAAAGGCTTCTGTAAAATATTAGTTTTCCTTCAAATTCCTGGCTTGAAAGCTCTTTTTTTTCTTAGATATTGCAATGCCTTGTGGAATTTCTAAATTATACTCTGTGTTTTTCTAAATACAGTTATTACATGCAGCTCTGTATCCACTTTGTGTATTGGTCTGTCAGAAGAACTTGTCCAAGTCATTCCAATTCCATCATGGTCAATGTTGTTCAACACTGAGAATGTGGGTGGATTTAATATTCACTTTATTAGCTTGTTAGCACCTGCTGTTAAGGTAATTCTGCAAAGCAACAGTGCAAACAAATTGCACCAAAGCAAAAGTAATTCCAGTTTCTCCAAACTTCGAAGGACTCTTTGCTATACCTAAACTTGTTACATGTTAATGAATAAAGTGCCTATGGGATTTTTTTTCAGAAATTCATTGTATTTCTGCAGTCCATATTATATATATTTTTCTCTTTTTTTAAGTGCAGCTGCTTTTTCAGCAGATTCTGGCAGATAAACACCAGGCCCTCAAATTCCCAACCTATGTTGTTACAAGTGAACATCTCCTATTAAAAGAGGATGCTAGGTAATCTAATGATAACATATCATATATTACTGTGAACTTTTACTATAAGTGCATTATTCCACTCAAATTCTTCCTGTATTTTCATGCAGGATGTGAAGGAGACATCTCTGCTGGTTTCTTGAGGATAGTGTATACTTCAATTTGGCTGTGTAATTTTAAATCAAAGGAAACCCCTAAAAAACAGGGAGAATACCTGGGGTCTCCTGAAAGAAACAGTGGGTGAGGTAGGGCAGAACATTAGCACTGAATAGTGCTAATAGCAGCCACTAGCACTGAATTCCCTCTAGACTTACAGTTACTATGTTCCCAATGATCCTACGGATAAGACAGCAGAATAGTAGCTTTCCAGAAGGAATGACAGCATATTTTTCTCCCAGTTTAGCCTCATTTCTGTAGCTGGGTAGAAAGGAACCACTGGTGGTAGAAAACTAAACTGCAAAGGATGCAACGGAAAAGACCCAGGAGAACTTTCCCCAGGTCTTTCCAGGTCCTTGACTAAAAGACAAGGGAATGAGGCAGGAATTATCATTTAAAGTGGTGCAAGGCACAGAGTTATGAGACCACCTGGGTGGATGGTACAGGATGAGGAACTCTTATAATTTAGGGTGGCTTCCGCCTCCAGAGAAGAAGAAACAGCTTATGCAGCAAGGTGGTTTGAATGCTTGGGAAGACGCTAAGCTATCATAAATAAATGAGATAGCAGCTAACAGGCTAGAAAATGGGCTGACAGCAGAAGAATCCCATCCTTTTAGTGACTTGAAGAAGCATCCTAAATGGCTAGTTGGTCAGTATCGGAAAGTTCAATGCCACCAAAGGCAGCGTATTCTTACGGGCAGCTGTTCAAGAAAGTTGAATCTGTGGAAGCTGAAGAGCGGGCGGGCGGTGGCTGCGCCGCGAGCTTCCTGAGCCACCATCAACCGCCTGGGCGCTCCGCTCTGCTGGCCGTGCCCCGGGGCGCCCACTCGCCTCGTGACGGTGGCACCGGCCGCGTGCGGGACTGGGCCGTAGTGGTCGCAGCCTCAGCCTCCCTGGCAGGCAGCGAGGGCGGAGCCGCTGCCCTGTGGTGCCCAGCCCAGGCCTGAGCGCAGCCCACTGGGCTCGACGGCCCCAGCGGGGAGCGTCGGGCGTGGATGGCACCTCCAGGGAGAGAGAGGCCGGAGGGGACAGGGCCCTCAGCTCAACTGGCCGTGGGTGAGAGGGAGGTGAATCTTATGTACATACGTGCTGTTTATATATATGTATATATGTATGTATGTGTATATATGTATGTATGCGTATATAGGTATGTATGTGTACATATACGTGTGTGTGACTGTTGGGGATGGCATCGCTGTCCCGTCACCCCAAGTGCGGGGGCTGCAGTCGTTACCCCGCATCTGTCCGCAAGGAGGGGAGTTAGGGAGGGCCGGACTCGCCAGCCCAGCCTTTAACAAACAGGCCCAGAATTAAAGATTACGGGGAAAAAAAAACCCTAAAGAATAATAAAAAAAAATTTCTTTTCACACCTACTGACAGCTGAGAGGACCTCTGCAGGTCATAGGATTAGGATTTAGGATTCAGCTTTAGGATATAGTCTTAGGGTTTAGTTTTAGCTCCTGCTGCAAGCTCTTCAGTGCTGTATTCCTACACGCTGTTCTTAGCAGGGTGATGTGGTTTAAAGATAAAAAGAGTGACTTTTAGGAAGCATCACCTGCAACAACATCACAGCAACCTCAAGTAGAGTTACTCAGGGAAGATCACTGCCATTTGCTCAATTTATACACATACATTTTTTAAATAACGTGGTTACAGTTTCCTGCTGAGAGCAACAGTACGAACAAGTTGAAGCAAAGCTCTGGTTGTTCCTGGGTCTGCCTTTCCCACCCTATAGCTTATTTTTCAGCTTAAGAAGTTTCCCTGTTACCACAGAAGAAGCCAACAGCAACTGCCTGGTGAAAGGTGTGTTTAAGATGTCCGGATTTCAACATCATCTTCAAGGAGTAAGAAATAGATTTTTGGTTCTGTAGTTTTTCCCTCTCCCTAAAGCTTCCTGGTGCCCACTGGTGCAAGCGTGTGCGGCCCGTGGCTTTCACACCAAGCACTAATATACTATAATTATTATTAATGTTCATTTAACCTACAGGCATCCACTTTAGAAATCTGGAAATTTTATTTTCCACGTTGAAGTGAAGGCTGCCCCTCTCAGCCAATCAGGCGCCGGCAAAACAGCGGCTTCAAGTTTGAGGCGCCAAATCTGCAAAAGTCGCAGTGTGCCGTGTCCTTCTACCACCCTGGCTGGGACTAGTAACCGGAGAGAAAAGAGTCCGCAGCGGGGAGGCACCGGGCGGCGCTGCATGGGGGCAGGCGGGAAGCTGTGTGGGCGCAGGCGGGAAGCTGTGTGGGCTGGCGGCACGGCAGGGAGCGGTGGGTGGATAGGGGGCGGAGCAGCGGGGAGCGGCGCGGGACGGAATGTGGCGGAGGGATCTGGGGGCCAGGCAGCAATGGCTGCGGCGTGTGGCTCCAGCCTTGAGAACTCGCGGTGTCACTGCGCTTCGCTGCGGCTCGCTCCTTGTTTGCCCTCAGTGTTGCTCTGGTCTCAGTCTCTGGCTCTGTTTCTGATCTCGGTCTCTGGTCTTGGTCTCTGGCTTGAGTCCGGCTCACTCTTTGGCTCTCGGTCCCCCTCTGGATTGGTGTCGGGATCTCGGTTGCAGTCGGCTCGGCTCGGCGCGGTGCCACCCGACGCCCTGCGCCATGGTGGTGCTGTGGCCGCGCTGCCTGCCCGGCGGCAATGCCGCCTCCCACCATGCCCATCCACCCTACGGGCTGCCCAACAGCAGCACCGAGGTCCTGGTGTTGGGCGCGGCACAGCACGGCGCCTGCCCCGTCCCATCCCGCCGTGTGCAGGCCCCACCGTCGCCACCACCAACTCGTTGGCCAGCGCCGGGGATGCGGCCGCCCTGGAGGAGCAGCCGGTGAGTGCGGGGCAGGGCAGGGGGGGCGGCGCGGGCGGCCCTGCCACGTGCAGGGCGGGGAGGGGGAAAGGGCCACGGGCGGGCGGAGAGCGGCCCCCCTTGTGCCCCAGGGGCCGCGGGCAGCCCGGGCCGACAGCCCGAGCCGGGAAACGCCCCGAGCAGAGCCCGGATATTCCTGTCTAGACATAGGGAGAGATGGACACCCGGGACTCGGGGCAGGTCCCTTCCCGGTCACCATCCTTAGCTGCTTTCACCTCTGGAAAAAAAAAATCCTAAAAAGGCCTTAGAAACCCCTTTATTTAAGATAACTGAGGTGACATATTGACATACTGACATATTATACGGAGAGTCTGCATCACTGTAATGGCCTCTGTGCATCAAACACAGTTTCTGACACGGGGTGTTTCATGTGGAGCTGCCGTTGGGTAGTGGGGGTCTCCTGGGACATGGGCCCAGCGAAATCTTTGGAGCTGCCTCCTTGGGTGCTTTCAGAACAAAACTGTTTAGAAATCATGTCTGCTTTGCACTTAATCGTGTCCGTTACTTGCATAGCCTAAAATGGTTAAAGTTCCTATTATTAAAACACCCTAAGGGCGAAACCTTGGGAATCATCAGCTTATGTTTTCCCAAGGGGCCTGGGTGTCCGGGGTGTCCCCACGCCCGTTGCTCCCACCCATAAATGAACAGTTTCATCCTGCAAAGTTCACTGCTTCCAGTGCATCTCTCCAAGGGTGCCCTCGCTCTGGGTTCCTCCCGGGGAGGCGCTTCTCCTCCAGATGTTCTGCGGCGACAACAACGGAGCCCAATGGATGCCGATGCCAGCGTTGCTGTGCGGAGCAGCAGCCCTGCCTGGGGCGACACGTTGGGCTCCCCAATGTACCTCCAGCAAAAGGAGCAGGATTGTAGTCGCTCGGCTCCCCCTTTTCTCACAGGGTACAGGGCTGGCATGTGATAAATCAAGCCCTACTTTAAACGGTGCTCAGGTCTTTTCCCTGGGTCTGTGCTGAAGCTGAGCAGCTTTTCATACGGTCAGAGCACGTGTCGATGTAGATAGATGTGTCTGTCCCTCTAGATAAAGCCCACGTGCCCTATGGATCCCTGCAGCCTGGCCTCGGGCCCTCAGTTGGGGCAGCCTCCTGCTGCCTGTGCACACACATATACACACGTACACATATATACGTGTACACACACAGTGTTGCCACCCTTGTAGATCCCGACAGTGACTGCAGACGTCCAGCCCGTCCCAGGAAGGGCCCTGGTGTCCCCTCCCGTGCCCCTCCATTCACCAGGAGACTTTGAGAACCAAATGCCTCCATTTTCCTTCTTAGAAACCTCCTTCTAGAGATTTCCTTCTTAGGAAGGAGTTTCCTTCTTAGCTGACTAATAAATATATATGTAAATTTATTTTTATGTAAATACATCCAGATAAATATATTTGAGTTTCCTTCTTTTCTTAGGGGCCTTCAAGGTAGTATTTTCACAACCCTAACCCCATGTTAATAAGAAATACAGTTCCAGCCTCTTCGGAAAGTAGCATGGAAATGCCAAGTGGAAACAACAGTGAAGGAGATTTCTTTTGTGTATACGCACATCTTGATAAAGTTGACATGTGCTCCCAAGGCAAGAAGAACAAAGCTGCCAAAAAACCTTATGCAGCAGAGAGTGTAGGTTAGTTCTGCCCTTCCATTATCTTTACTACTCAAAAGAAGTGAGCAGAATTACTGGGTAATTTCAATGTATGCATAATTCTATATTGCCATTGGGGTTACAAGGCAGAGGGGTGGATGTCAGGGTTGGGCTGAGCTTGAGAGAGATGTTGAGGAGAAAAAAGGAAATCAGTTCTCCACAAAATGCTTATAGCCAAACATGAGATCCAAAACAGGGGCCCTAAACTGGTGGGAAGTCAAGTAACTGGGTGATTAATTAATCAGTTTGGGAAGAGTGCTCTCGCTAGAGAGATAGTGGGGCAGTTTTTTGGGTTTTGTGCAGCGTAGGCAGAGTTTTCAGGAAGGTCGGTGGGTAAGAAGGCTCCTCTGAGCTGTGTCCTCCTGCTGTAGTTGGAGAATCATCGTCCTCGTCAGCTGAAGTTCGTGATGCCCAGGAAGCTGAAGACGGTCCCAGACGTTACGAGCTGAGGAAGAGGAAAAGTGTCGTTGGCTCCCAGGCTCCTGTGGAAAGTAGGTTCCAGGCAGAGCCCCTCCTAAGGGCTCCTTTCTTGTGTATTGCATGTAAATGAGCACATATGCATCTGTATGAACACACATGCATATGTGCAATCAAATGCATATGCATACAGTGCATATGCAGTACAAATATGCTGCTAAAGAGTGACTTGAGAAGGTCTGCTTTTAATAAACCCATTTCTACTTGTAGTTTACTTTGTAACAACACTTTTCTTGCATTGTGCTGTTTGATCCAAATCTTTCAAAAATAAAAAAAAATCCAAAAGCTTTAAGTTTTGTTCTTTCCATATCTGACGTGAAATGGAAAAAAATGAACCTTATTTCTGGAGTTAAAAATGTGTGAAACATAATTTTCTGCCCTTTTATTTTACTTTGACTGACTTGGATGTATTTTATTTTATTTTAGTTGTCCTGCTTTATCTTAAAGGAGGCTCCGTCACTATATTCCCTTCTTTGCTTTCCACAAAGGCAATATGGTGTAAGAGATTTTCTTCTGAGCAATTTCCTCCCATCAGCAAAAGCAGTTCATGGAAAGGGAAGTGCTCACGAAGCAATATCAGGTGCGCGAGAGTTGTTCTTTATCAGGAGAGCTCTTAGTCACATCACTAAAGAGCACTTGCAAGAGTTTTCCGATTGGTAGGAATTAAGAGAATAATCAGGATTATTACTGGGATAGTCTGAGGGCATTCAGAAAACTTTGTTAGCCACTAGTTTACAGGGCAATATTCTGGGATTAGTGCTGGGGTGATGATAGAGACACTGTCTGACTTTCTGCAACATTCTATGTTAAACAATATGTATACCTAATTTTGTATATTGTCTATTTTGTAGTCTGCAATGATTTTAGAAAAACCCTAAGAACTTGATCTTTTTAAAAACACATGTTTAAATATTTGCAGGAGGAAACAGACACCTCATGGCAGATATTCCCCCTCCCCCTCGTCCTCCACGTCCCCTTAATCTGAGGAATCTGAAGAGCCTTTGGAGAGGGGCAGGAAATGCAACCACGACAGAAATTTCAGGTTAATGGAGTAAGAGGAAGAGGAGGGCAGGAATGTGCTAAAGAAGAGGAGCATCTGCCTATCTGCAAAGGGATATTCTCTTAAGCCTGTACAGGCTGTCAATTGTAGCAATATTTAATCATATCTAAGTGTTATAAACTGACAAATTCTCCGAGCCAATTAATTTATCAGTATTGTTTATTGTAAATAGCAAGTAAGCAGCGCTGGGCGGCCGGGGAGTCTCCGCTCCACCAACGGCGCACGCTGTAGTACGAGAGGGGGCTTCTTTTATACACTGGTGCCCAGAAGTCGCCTCTCAGTTTCAGTTGTTATCTCTGGTGTGTTGCAATTCTTCTGCGCATTCTCTCTCTTTGTTGGGAGGGGTCCCTGAGGCCTCCTGGTGGTCTTTGACGAAGGCCGCTCTTCTTCCTCCGGACTCTGCTCATGTTTCTATTTCCTGCGGTTTTGGCCTTATGCTGATACTGTGTTCCTGTGGTATCTTGCACTCATAGCTTATGACACTTGTGATGAGCCTGTTCTTTTACAGTTTGTTCTGTGAATTACAACCTGTTTATCACATCCCTATGGTGTATTTGGTGCTGAGCCCCTGAACTTCAGTTACTGAGAGGAGACTGAACAAAACACTCAAGAATTCAAAGTCTAAGTCAAACCATAACATTTGGTTAAGTTTTAATGGGTCCCACTGCTAGTTGTTAGAAGCAAAGACTCCCCAGGGACTGATTAGATAACTGTCATCACTGATAACAGGTAGGCAGAGGAAATGTGCAAATGGTTGCGATGCCACATTGCAATGCCCTTGATGTGTTTTATCAGGCAAAATGTCCAAGCTTGGCCATTGCCCTTCTGGGAAGGGAGATCCTTTCTCTCACGTACTTTCTAGGTCTTCCTGGAAACAGTGTGTGGGTGGGAGTGTGCAATGCTTGGTGGCAGAGACAACAGCAATACCAAGGAGATGATGACTCCTTTGGTGTCTGTGAGCCCAGGTGGTGCCTTTGTCTGTCTCCAGCAGACAAAGAGAGCCTGTCCTATGCTGGTTCATACCTGCAGCTGTGTCCATGCACCCTGCAGACACCCAAACAGCTTCCCTGCTCACAGCCCTGGAGCCCCAGAAACACCTGGAAGCTGCTCAAGGGACAGAAACTGTCCCATCTCCAGCTGGGTCCCTGCTCCTGAGCTGGGCCTGGCTCCTGGGACTGCGGGAGCCCCTGGCAACCTGGTAGGTGCTCCAGAGAGACAGCTCTGCTCAGCAGCAGCTCCTCTTAAAGGAGCACCAAGACTCAGGGCACTGCCTGCAGGCACCAGGCTGGGATGAGTCACTCCTAAGTGAAGGACAGTTGGGAATGGGAGGACGACTGAAAGCTCCATGCCAGGAGAAACCTCCCCAGTCCGTGACAAGGTAAGCATCTAGCTGTAGGACAAGAGTGCTGTGGTTCCTGGAGGGATCTTTGAACCTGGCACCTTCCCCAGCTGATGGGATCTCTCAGGGTGGCTCTCCCAGCTTCTCCTGCTTGGAGCTGGGGGTGCTTTAGAGCAGGGATTCCCAGCCAGACCATCAGAGGGACAGGGCATCACGGCTGTCTTCTCCCCAGAATGGTGCAGGAGTGTGAAGCCAGCAAGTGCCCCCAGTTCTGCATGGGCTGTAATGCCGAGCAGTGTCCCTGCGCCCCAGGGTGCTGTGTGCCCAGGGCAGTGACTGCCACCTGCGAGGGGCAGCACCCACCCCACCTGGGAAACCCCTGTGTGCTGCAGGGAGAAGGTCTGGGTTTGAGGAGAGACCCCATCATGGCAGGATCATGTTGTGAAGGGGCCTTTTGAAGAAGACAGTCCAGGCCTTTAATGTTAAAGATTAGGAGATTCCCTGTGTTCTTCTGGTTGTGAAGAGCTGGGGGTGTATGGAAAGGACATGCCGGGTGATAGCAAGAACCTGACACTCTAGTCCTTTACATGGAGACATGTGTGAGGAGCCTCAGCAAGCCCCTGTCCCCTCCCCTGACTGCAGACAGCCCTAGTATCCCCTTGTCTGGCCTCAGCAGGGTCTGTGTGACCCTGGTCCCTACCACCCATGTACACAGAGACGTCCCTGGCCAGCACCCTGCTGCTGGATCCTGCTGTAGGGCAGAGTGAGTGTCCAGGGGGTGGTATGGGGTCTGTGGCACTGACAGGGAGGAGACATGGGGGAGAGGAGCAGCTGCCAGCAGGAAAAGCTCCATTTGTGGAGATAGGATCAGTAAGAGGGGGCAATCTGGAAGTGGGAGGGAGGATTTGGATCAGCCTTGGTCAGTCCCTGCAAAGCAGACATCTTCCTCTCAGCAAAGCTCCATGTCTCCTCTCCCAGTCCTCAAGACCATGGGGTCCTGAGGTCATGAGATCTGTCCTTGGTGGAAGAGGGGCTGGGTCTCTCCTGCAGCCTGGTCCTTTCCCACTGCAGGAGAAGGCACTGAGAGGGACAGTGCTGAGGTCTTGCTGTCTGGGTGGTGGAATGCACAGCGTGGGGAGGTGAAGACTTTCCTCAGTGCTCCTCTGTGCATTACTCCTTACTTTCCCTTGGCAGAAAGATCATACTAATGCTCTTCATTTCTTCACCCCTCTGTGTTAGTCTGGTTCTTGCTCTCTGGAGCTAAGGATGGGGACTCAGCTGCAGTTAATGCACAGTGCATCAAGCAACAGTGAAGGCAAAAAACGGTCATCTGGCGGTGATGGGGAAATGAACCCTCCAAGGATCTTCTTTTAAACAGAGCTGCCACTTGCTCACGAGTAAGTAGAGATTATTCCTACTGTGTCACTGAATCAAATCCCTTACCCTCTGTTCAAGGTGCCCACCTCCTTGTCTCCTCATCAAATACATGATGCAATTTGACACCTCCATTTAAGCCACCCACAAGAGCAGGACTGACTGCTGTGGAGCCCAGGCACAGGAACAGAGCACACTCAGCCAGCACAAACCAGAGGTCACAAAAGGGAGCTGATCAAGGTAAAGGAGAGAGTCCGTTTTGGGGGTACTATGAAGAGTAGAATGAGTTTTGCTTGGAGAAGCCCTAACTTGTTGATGCTTTTTCCTCATTGGATAGTGCTGTGAACCAAGAGCAAATGTCCAACAACAGCTCCCTCAACGAGTTCCTCCTAATGGCATTTGCGGACGCACGGGAGCTGCAGCTCTTCCACTTCTCGCTCTTCTTGGGCATCTACCTGGCTGCCCTCCTGGCCAACAGTCTCATGATCACAACCGTAGCCTGCAACCACCGCCTCCACACCCCCATGTACTTCTTCCTCCTCAACCTCTCCCTCCTCGACATTGCCTCCATCTCCACCACTGTCCCCAAATCCTTTGCCAATTCCCTCTGGAACACGAGGGCCATTTCCTACTGGGGATGTGTTACACAGGTCTTTCTGTATGTCTTTTTCATGACAGCAGAATATTCTCTTCTCACAGTCATGGCCTATGACCGCTATGTTGCCATCTGCAGACCCCTGCACTACGGGACCCTCCTGGAGAGTAGAGCTTGTTTCCAAATGGCAGCAGCTGCCTGGACCAGTGGATTTCTCAATGCTCTGCTGCACACTGGGAACACATTTTCCATTCCACTCTGCCAAGGCAATGTGATTCAGCAGTTCTTCTGTGAGATCCCCCAGATCCTCAAGCTCTCCTGCTCTGGCTCCTACCTCAGGGAAGTTTGGGCTCTTACGGGCAGTGTCTGTTTAGGCTTTTCGTGTTTTATTTTCATTGTGCTGTCCTATATGCAGATTTTCAGAGCAGTGCTGAAGATCCCCTCTGGGCAGGGCCGCCACAAAGCCTTTTCCATGTGCCTCCCACATCTAGCTGTGGTCTCTCTGTTTGTCAGCACGATAATGTTTGCCTACCTGAAGCCTCCCTCATTCACTTCCCCATCCTCTGATCTGGTGCTGACCATTCTCTACTCAATGGTGCCCCCAACTCTGAACCCTCTGATCTACAGCATGCGGAACAGGGAGCTGCAGGATACAGTGAGAAAACTGTTTCATTTTGTACTAGTTCATCAGAAATAAGCTCAATATCTATCTTGACAAGTGGTTTCAAATTCATGTCATACATCTCTCTTGGTTAGGAATTCTATGACTATCATTATTTTACTGTATGTGCTTAAATTCATTTCACTTCTCTAGAACTGAACCTAGTCTGTCTGATACCGTTGTAAATGTGTGCATCACTGTGTCTGTCCTGGCTTTGCGCTAATAAAAGGAGATTTCCTCAGTGCAGTGCTTCAAGGGTGGTCTCCCCTTCTACAACTGGAGTCAAGAATGTGATCAATAACTTGAAACCCCAAAGACTCTGTTGCTCCTCCATGCCTCTCCATGTGTTTCATGCAGTGAGCTCATAAGTGATGTATTAGAGAATGAGGCCTAGATTTTGTTTTTACTTGTGGGTGCCCAGTGCTCCTGCTGGTGGTGAATAGTAAAGCAGCATCTCCCATATGACCTGTCTGGAGATAGATATGGAGCCTCCAGGAGAGCACCGGGCATCTCCACAAGAGAAACTACCTGGAACTCTTCCAGCTTTGTCCCACCAGGACCACATGATCATAGACTAGTCATGGTTGGAAAAGATCTTTGAGATCATCAAGTCCAACTGTAGTCCCCTCAATAGCATATTGATTAAACCATGTCCCTAAGCGCCTCATCTACACATTTCTTGAACACTGACAGGGATGGTGATCCCATAATTTCCCTGGGCAGCCTGTTCAAATCGCTGACTCTTCTTTAAGAGTCTTCTGCCTTTTCCCTGTAGAATTTTTTTCAAATATCTAACCTGAACCTCCCTAGGTGCAACTTGAGGCCATTGCCACTTGTCCTGTCAGTAGTTGTTTTGGAGAAGAGATGGATCCACCTCACTACAACTTCCTTTCTGGCAGTTGTAGAGACTGCACAGGTGTCCCCTGTGCCTCCTCTTCTCCACACTAAATAGATCTTTCTCCCTTAGTTGTTCCTCATAAGGTCTGTGCTCCAGCCCCTTCACCAGCTTCATTGCTCTTCTTTGGACATGCTCCAGTCCCTGAATGTCTTTCTTGTAGAGAGAGACCCAAAACTGAACCTAGGGTTTGAAGTACATCCTCAACCCTCCAGAGTACAGGGGAACAATCCCTTCCCTAGTCCTGCTGGCTGCACTGCTCGTGATACAAGCCACAGCAGCAGTGGCAGCAGTCTTCCTAACACAATCATCCAGCACTTCCTAACACGATAAGTCTGCCTAGGTCTTTCTTTCTATGCAGACCTACTTTCTTGCAGGTCAATCCCTAGGCAACACTGCTGCCTTGGGTCATTCCTCCCTTGTTGCAGGATCCTGCACTTGTATTTGCTGAACTATCTCACCACCCAACTTTCCAGCCAGTACAGGTGTCTCTGAGTGGCTGCACAGATATCTGGAGCCTTAGTAAGGACTTGCAGTTTTGTATCATCAGGAACCTTGCTGAGGGTGCACTCTGTCCCTTCCTCCAGGTCACTGATGAATAAATTGAATGTGATTGGGCCCAGTACTAACCCCTGGAGAACACTATTAGCTGCAGGTCTCCAGTCAGGCTCTGAAGCACTGATCACAACTCTGATTCCCAATCACAGCTGCTCACACAGAGGTGACCTCCCTGGTGCAAACCCCAGCACAGCCCTCATGTTGCCCTAGGGCCTTCACAGACAGCAGCTGCCTCCAAATCCCTTCCCCACACAGGAACCACTGCTGCCCCAGCAGCTCCTCGCACAACAGACACCTCACAGGCACTGCCCCCTGCCTGCTGCCAGCCTATCAGCGCCCCAGAAAGACATGACGTCACAGCCTCGTCACACACAGGTCTCTCTCGCTGCCCCGGGAGCCTCCAGCACAGAAATGGCCTCCTTGGAACCTCCCCAGCCTCGAGTCTAGTCCCCGCTAAGCAGATGCTCAGCACAGAGGAGCTCAAGAGCCCCCAGCCCGACAGTGACCTGCTGCTGCCCTATCAGGTGCTGTGGGAGCAGTGGACATGCTCCCGTGCTAGTCAGTCACTAGGCAGACAGTCCCGTGCTCAAGAGCCCCCAGCCCGACAGTGACCTGCTGCTGCCCTATCAGGTGCTGTGGGAGCAGTGGACATGCTCCCGTGCTAGTCAGTCACTAGGCTAGACAGTCACTAGGCGGACTCAGCTCTGCTGCTGCCCTATCAGGTGCTGTGGGAGCAGTGACGTCACAGTCACTAGGCAGACCCAGCTCTGCTGCCACCCATGCAGCTCTGCCCTCGGGAGGGACCTCACAGGCAGCAGCCACGCCCTCTCCCTGCAGCCAGCCTATCAGAACCTGCGGCAGCAGTTACCTCATCATGCACAGTGCAGCCCTGCTGTGCCTCTGCTGGCCTGGCAGCCCTCCCCCAGGGACGTGAGATCTATTCTAGGTAAACCAAGGCAAAGCATGTGCCAGGTAAGTTATATGTTTTATATGACTGAAGTAGCTCTAGTAATGGTTAAGAAAATGAATTTGTGTACTCTGCAGGTGAGGCCACATGTCTCAGGTTGGGGGAAGCTCCATAGATCGGCCTAGGAAGCTGAGCTGACCGTTGCTTGCTCTGGTGTGTGAGTTAGCATCCCAACAATGTAACCTGCAGAGCCCAGCTGGAGGAGAAACACGAGGGCAGAGAAAAAAGAACCAAGGAGGGAATCCAAAATGGACATTTTCAATGAGAAAATGCCCACTTTTTTCTTTTGCACTTCTCAGAAGCTACTTCCAGGCATCATTCTCATGATCTCTCAGTTTCACCCCTAAGAATTTTATTTCATTTTATTTTATTTTATTTTATTTTATTTTATTTTATTTTATTTTATTTTATTTTATTTTATTTTATTTTATTTTATCCATCTTATTCTCTAAGATTTATACAGACCAATTTGTTAATCTATGGCAGCAGCCAGCTATGTTGGAGATCAAGTTAAGGCAAGATGAGAGCTCCTGTATTCTTCACTATACATTTTTCTTGTTTACCTTTCTCATGTAACTGATAAACCAAGAATGGGGTAACCTGTTCACTGGAAGTATTTAACAGACCAGTAGGAGTTCTGAAGACTCCAAAAAAAAAAAAAAAAAAAAAAAGCTTTTTAATGCTTAAATTATTTTACAGTTAAAACAGACAAGCTCAGATGAGTTTCACTTTTTATTAAAACATATTCAAACAATACAGATAGATGCTACAGAGACAAGATCCAGATATTCTGCATAGTACACAGATGTTTGGACTTGTGTTGACGACATGGAAACCAAGACTTACCTACAGAGAGTGCACAATTAGACCTACAATATCAGTAGGTCTTATGGCCCCTGACATGCAGAATAGCAGCATGATACACGTTCTTCATTGTGCTTTCATATAATGCCATTTTAAAAAAATGCAGAATGCGTACCTTATTCTCGGCTGTTTTTTTTAAAATATCTCTATTAAATTAACTTTTGTTTTGGCCTTCTGGTTTGAAGAGGTGTCCATGTTCAATAAATGGTATTGCTTTAGTTTTATTTCAATATATTTATCAGCAATAGAATAATCCGTTTTAGGCAATACACAACCATTCTCCTCAGAAGACCATTAAACAATAAATAGTTTAATTTACCTATAAGTTATCTACACTTGTAACTTACAACTTTTAGTGTATTTATTATTGTATTTAAAATTCTTGCGCAGTTAGACATTCGGCAACACTTTTTTTGTGCTTTTATATAATTCCATTTTCAAAAAATGCAGAATGTCTGTCTTATTCTCAATTGTTTTTGAAAATATCTAGTAACTTTTTTTTTGTCTTCTGGATCTGGTTTGAAGAGGTGTCTGTAGGTAGTTAGGGTTGGCGGCCGGAAGATGTCGTGCTGTATGGAACGGTAGGATCCCTGTACTGATAGCCAATAGCATCTAGTTTATGATGTAAGTGTTAGTCCGTATTCCCAGCAATCACCCGCACACTCAACCTGGTGAGTTAAAAAGCAAGCTTTATTAGCCGGCCGGCGGCGGACCTCTTACAGATGGTCCTGAGATCCGCGCCGTTTGCAGAGAGGTTCGTGTTTTTATAGACAACTGCAACTTCTTTGTTAAATGTTATTTACGACCACCATAGACTAACACCCCT
>JAUBOD010088528.1:0-10062 GCA_032353885.1 Nothura maculosa | reverse complement strand
AGGGCCACAAGCTGAGGCATCAAAGGTTCCACAGGAACTTAAGAAACATTTCTTGATTGTGAGGGTGACAGAGCCCTGGAACAGGGTGCCCAGAGAAGATGTGGAGTCTCCTTCTTTGGAGATCTTTAAAACACACTTGGATGCAGCCTGTGACACGTGCTCTAGGTGACCCTGCATGAGCAGGGGCATTGGACTAGATGACCTCTGAGGTTCCCTCCAACATTAAGCCTTCTGTGATTCTATGAGAATCTTCCCAGTCTAGGAGAGGAAAAAGGACCTAGGGTGGGAGGAATCATGGTGATAACTGCACCTAGGAGGAAGAGCCCCATTTCAGGGCAAGGGGAGGGGACCATACAGTGGAACCTCCCTGAACACCCCAAAGGACCAGGCAGTGGGGTGCAGAAGAAAACACATTTCTCAGTGGGAAGCTGCAGACTGCAGTAATGCAACAGCTCTGCAACCTTCCCGTATTGCCTTGGGAAGCCCACAGGTCCTCTGCCATCAGGAAGACCCTGAATGGGCTGCTGCCTGCGTAGCAACACAGGACCCTGCCAGAAGAGGGAGAACTGCAGCCAGCACCTTGCAGGCAGACCAAGCACAAAACTCTTGTCTTCCCTAGCCTTCTGTGCTCCTCTCACAGAGTCATGTGGGTCAGCTCAGCTCTCTTGTGGCTGCGAGGCGCTTTTCTCACCCTCTCACACACCACCAGCAGGCTCTGGCTCAGCATGGGCCTCTGCTACCTCCTCCTCATTGCCCTCCTGGGAATATCGCAAGGTAAGGCCTGTTCCTTAATCTTAATGTGGACCCTCTTTTCCCTTAGAAAAGGCTGCCCTCCTCACCAGGCATCTGAAGGGCTCTGCAGTGTTCGGGAAGGATCAGATCTCAGATGTCATCTCAAGACAATCTAACCTGTGGGCAGCAGGAGCCTGAGGAGCAGGGCCGCAGAAGAGATCTCTCACAGGAGCCTGCCATGAGGGGTGGGGGAGAGGATGATCCTTTCCTTGGAGCAAGAAGTCCCAGCCCCTGCCCAAACCATTTCCTGGACTCAGTAGTTTGCTGCAGAGCAGGAGAGAGGGCTCATCTTCCAAAGGGGATGGCATCCTCAAGCCTTTCCCTCTCAATCCCTCACTCCTGACTTTCTTCCAGAGGCCATGGGACAGACCACCGTGACTCAGGAAGACGGGCTAGTCACAGTGGAGGAGAGAGGCACTTTCCATACCACCTGCACCTATCAGACCTCTAGCTTTGATGGATTGTCCTGGTACCAGCAGAAGAGAGGTCAAGCTCCACAGCGGATCCTGTATCAGGCAAGAGATGGCTCTAAGGAGAGCGGCCGATTCAGCGCAGTGCTGAGCACCACAGGGAAATCGAGTGTCCTGCAACTGAAGGATGTGCAGGTCTCTGACACTGCCTTGTACCTCTGTGCAGTGCAAGACACCCTGGTGCAGGAAGCTGCGTTGACTGTGCAAAAACCTGAGGTGGGGAGGAGGGTGGAGGTGCCTCTGGACAAGGCTGGGCTCTGAGGAAGATGCCCTCAGCACTCTCCTAACAGCAGTATTTCCCCTTGACACTCAGAAACTGGTGTGCCAAAAGCCTCTTTTTGAAAGGGGCTCGTGTCCTTGGCCTCACAAGAAAGAGAAGTTGGTGCAGAAGCCTGTGCTGTGGAAGGCTTTTCCCTCTACACCCAGGATGGGAGCACACTGAACAGACAGAGTAAGGACTCTTATGATCTCCATGCTCACTATATGATCTCCAGGGGGCCCTTCAAACCTCAGCTGCTCTATGATTCTGTGATGGACTGTCTCAGCAGAGTGCCAGGGCTGGAAGGAATCGCTCTGTGTCACATCCAAGTCTTGCAGTCCCTTTCCCCATCACTTGTTCGTTGTCTACCCATTTGGCCAGAGCAGCAGCAGGATGCGAGGCTAGAGGTTCCCAAAGACACTTTGGTGTTCCCAAACACTGGGCTAGGTCATCCCAATGGTGCACAGGGATGGAGGCACACTGCTTGATGAGGAACCGGTACTGTGAGTTGGGAGGCATGGGAGCGTCTGTGGGTGAGGAGGAGCAATGGACAGGATTAAAAGGTTTCCTCATGCATTTGTCTACCCCAGTGACCACCAACTTGCATGGGCAGCGCTGTGTGTGGGATGAGGTGAGGATGGGGATTATTATTTCTCTCGGCGACAACCTCTTTGTCATAGAGCATATATAGCATATAGCATTTAGCTCCTGGTAGCTCCTGTGATCCATCACGTCCCCCAGGGCTGCTTTGAGGACACTCTTGATGATGTACATACCAAGGTGCCCATCGTGGGGCAGCCCCTGTTCGCACACCTGCCCCTCCATCCGTCGGGGGCCACTGCAGGACCACTGTTCTTGTGGATGCCCCTTGCCGTGCGGCCACTGTTGCCAGGTTTTCATGAGCTGCCCAGTGGGTGCAGTGAGGTCCTCAAGTGGCAGGAGGCCGCACTGTGTGCAGCAGCCCCACCAAGCACTCCGATGCCGCCGCTCTCGCCTCCTCTGGAACTTCAGTTGTGCCCAGTCCCGGCCCCGTGAGTGCCGCTACGAGCCAGGACAGGAGTGAGAGTGGCCGGGGACGGGCCAGGGTGCAGCCCCGGGGCGGAGCTGGCGGCGGCGGCTCAGCGGAGGCAGTGCCGCCACAGCAGAGTCGCTGCTGGCGGCGGGGGGCAGCGCGGCACCTCACGATGCAGCAGGGCCGAGGCACGGGGCTGATGATGCTGGCCATGCTGCTGCTGGGTGCGTGGTTCTGCCGGCGGCGGGGACGGCGCAGGGGAAGCGTGGCAGGGCCGGGGGCCTTCTCCGCGGGAGCAGCGCCAGCCCCTGTCCTCTACTTACAACCGCACGTTTCTTCCTCCTTTCCTCTCTCCCTTTTCTACCATCTCCCTTGCTCCTTTTGCAGCTGCCTGCTACCCACCCATTCTTGCCATCCACACGCTTTCCCTCTGCTCAGCCTTTTCTCACAGATGCTCCTGCAATGCAGAGCAAGCTGTTGAAGGCAGGAGGAAAGTGATTTTCGGTATCTTTCTCTTCTTTCTGGGCAGTGACTAAGGGCAAAGCCCAGATCCAGCAGGAGCCAACAGCAGAGACCACCGAGGGGGAAGCCATCAACATCACCTGCTCACACCCCAACATACAGACCAGAGACTTCATCTACTGGTACCGGCAGCTCCCGGGATGAGGTCCCACTCTCATCGCGGGTATTCACAAACGCTCGAAGGATGTGTGGGAGCCGTTGGGGAGCCTGCTGGTGGGCACAGATCATCGCTCCAGCAGCCTGCAGCTCTCCTGGCCCCGGCAGCGGGACACAGCCATATATTACTGCGCATTGGGAGCCCCGGCGGGACAGGCCGGGGCTGCGGCCACGCAGGAACCGCTGCGGGGGTGGGTCGGGCCGGGGGCGGGAGCGAGGGTGGCTGCTGCTGCTGCGCCTGCGGGTTCCGCCTCTCCTCTTCCCTTCTCCTCCTGCCCTGCCCTGGCCTCCCCTTTGCTCAGCTCTGGGAATCAGAGGGCAGGGAGCTGCAGGGCGCGTGGGACACAGACAGCACATGCTGGTGTCAGAGGAGGACAGGGAGCCAATACAAGAGAGAGACACACAATACACACACAAGAGAGCTGCTCTTTGCAGCGCTGTGTCCAGACCTGTGGCTCTTATCTTTTTCTCTAATCCTCGATGCTCTTTCAGTTTTTCCTGATGCTCCAAGTTTTAGCATTGGTTGCTCCCAGGAAATAAATGTCATGTCATGTCTGTGCTACCCCCTGGAATATCTGGTGACAACGCTGATGGCTACACAGTGGTCCATCGTGCTCATGATCTAGGAAGGGCCTGGTGAAGTGTGAAGGGGCTGTGTGTGCCCTTCTGACCAGCAGAGCTCTGCAACTAGATCCACGTAAAGTGTTGCACTAGTGGCTCTGAGTTTTGGGATCAGAGGGGTACTGGTCAAGGCTGGAGCTACAGACAGACAAAGGAGAATCACACTCATTTGGGAGGCTGGTCACTAGAGAGACATGGTGTTAGCTTGCTATAGTGAGGGTCAGCCTGTGTCCATGTTCTGCTTCCCTCATGAGCACAGATTGATGTGTCCCAATGCATTTGTGAAAGATATGCCCCTTTCTCAGCTCAACCTGACCTATTCCTTACATACAGCCCTGTCCAGTTGCTAACCACCAGTGATTTATCTAATCCTGGTAGGCACCACCATTCTGATTTCTTATCCCACTCAGACTCAACATCAGAGTCCTGAAGGCTGCATCGCAAAGGAGAGATAAGGCTAGTACACTAGCCAATGGTCCTCTGAAATGAAGGAATGACTATAAGTAAATCATCCTATAAATACATGGACAGCCCGAGAGCCCCTTGAGCTCCCCCGGCATGGCAGTGGGCTGCACAGCAGGATCTCCCCAGATGCCGCTCAAGGACACTCCTTGAGACTGAGAGATCCCCTTTCCACAACAGTTTTGTGGTAAGTGAATACCACACGCTCTCTTTCTTTAACTTCTTTACTTTGTAACTGTGCCTAGAAACCCTTAGCCATAAACCGATGACCATGTCTAGGACTAGGCTTGGATGCAGCCACATCCAGACTCCTCTCAGAAGGAGCCTGGAAAGCAAGGGGGTCCAGTCTGAACCTCCTGACCCAACGGGAGTGTATCCCAAGATAATTGTGTATTATCTTTAGCTTCCATGCAGTAAATAATAAGTGACCTTGCCATAGAATCTCGTGAAATCATTGTCCATATTAATTAATCCTATTATTATTTCTTTCATATGAGTGAAGTGCATTTTGTGACTAGCCCCCACCACCACTTGTTCCATGACAAAATTGTCCCTTCTGCTGAGATCCCCTGCCCAGCCCTCATCCCGGGAGACCTCCTGGAACCTATGGAGTTATCTGAACGCAGTTCAAGAGTGAAAAAGAAAGCTTGAAACAGAGGTGATAGTCCACCTCTACTCAGCCCAGGTGAGGCCACACCTGGAGTACTGTGTCCAGTTCTGGGCTCCCCAGTACAAGAGGGAAGTGGAGCTGCTGGAGAGAGTCCAGAGCAGGGCTACCAGGATGATCAGGGGCTTGGAACATCTGCCCTATGAAGAAAGGCTGAGAGAGCTGGGCCTGTTCAGCCTGGAGAAGAGAAGGCTAGGAGGGGACCTGATTAGCGTCTATAAATATCTCAAGGGAAGCAGTGAGGAGGATGGGGATGGTCTTTTTACAGTGGTGGACAGCAATAGGACTAGAGGAAATGGCTGCAAGCTGAGGCACCAAAAGTTCCACAGGAAATTAAGGAAGCATTTCTTGACTGTGAGGGTGACAGAGCACTGGAACAGGCTGCCCAGAGAGGTTGTGGAGTCTCTTTCTTTGGAGATCTTTGAAACCCGCTTGGATGCAGCCCTGTGCCATGTGCTCTAGGTGACCCTGTGTGTGCAGGGGGGTTGGACTAGATGACCTCTGAGGTCCCTTCCAACCTTAAGCATTCTATGATTCTATGATTTGCAGGAGATGCTCCATGTGTAGTGGAGGTAGCACAAAGGACCTGGGGTCAAGAACTGTGAAGTGTGAAGGGGCTGTGTGTTCCCTTCTGCCTAGAAGAGCTCTGTAACCAGGTCGAGGGCAGGGCATTGCACCAGAGGTCCCTGGGTTATGGAATCAGAGGGATTGTACTGATCAAGGTTGGAGCAAGAGGCACACAGAGGAGAGACACAGTCATTTGGGAGGTTGGACACCTTGGGGACATGGTCTTAGGCTGCCATAGTGAGGTTCATGTTCTGCTTCCCCCATAGGGGCAGAGGGATGTCTCCCCATGCATCCTGGTGAGGACACCTGCCCAGCCCTCATCCAGGGAGACCTCCTGGAACATACTGAGTTACCTAATGCAGTCCAAGAGTGAAACAGAGGTTGCAGGAGGTGCTCCATGTGTAGCGGAGGCAGCAAAAGGTACCTGCAGCCAAAAACTCTTCTCTTGGGAGTAGAATATCTTTCCCTGTAGTAGTCATGGGTGGTAGAATGAGGGAAAGAGGTCTTGCACTGTCAACAAGACTCTTTCTTCAAGTCCTGCCATCATTTGTGGAGTTAAACTATTATTTTTCCCTCCACAGGTTCTTCCCCAGGTCAGCGCAATCCAGAGGAAGAGGAAGTGGCTTCACCAGGAGCTTGTGGGTTCCCTCACTTGCCAAGGCTTCCTGCAGTTCTGGGCTGCTCCCACCAGGAGAGCAGTGGTCAGGCCCCTCTTCTGCATGGGGAGCTGTGAGTTTCTGTGCAGAGATTGAGCAGAGTCAGGACCAATGGCCGCTGGCTCTGCAGTAGTCAGAAGCGTTTTTGTCAGCTCCAAGGGTCAGTGCCTGAAAGGGGGCTGATGGCATGTGTGTACCCCTTGCATTACTTTGGGAAAGGAGGAGATTATAGAAGATCACACTGTTGGTGGACATGCCCACCTTCCTCTGCGCACACGAACAAAGTCTTTTCCCCCAATAGATTCAGGCACTGTCCTGGGAGGAAACACCACATGGACACCCAATCTTGGATTCAAAAGAGCTTTATTGGGTCTACAGTGGGAAATGTGGTTGCTCCAATAGGTGGCCGCCATGAGAGGGAGCAACAGGACGAGGAAGCAATTTGCATCCTGTCACCACAGCAGAGTTCTCTCAGGGGTTGTGCCTGCTGTCCCTGCAGAAGGAGAGGCTCCAGCAGGTGCAGCCTTGAGTGGCTTGAGGGGGTGTCATGGTGAGGGGAGCAGGAGACAACACAGAAAGAGGAGAGTGTGGCCCAGTGCCACATACAGGGCTCTTTGCATCTGTTGACCAGCGGGGTGGGCCCGCATGGCCGGAATGGCACGCAGGGCTCGCAGCAGGACATGTGTGGAGTGTGGAGGTGCCGCTGGGAGAGAGCACAGGAGGAAGCAGAGCAGGGAGCTGCATGAGCAGCATCCTATCTCCTGCGCGCAAGGAGCCCCGGCAGCTGCAGGGCTGTGAGTGTCAGTCTCTGCAGGAAGACAGCAGCTTCTTCTCCTTGTCCTTGTCCTACCAGGGTCGTGCACAGAGCATGAATGCCCAGGGAAGGTCCTGCTTTCATCCTAACCAGGATTTTCCTTGGTGCAGCCCAGCCCCAGCTTCTCTGCGAGCTGGACCTTCCTGCCTCTACCCGCTCCCAAGACCCACAGCTCCAAGACCCAGCCTGCCGTGAGGGAGCAGATGTTGTGTGAGACAAGCTAGATGAGGAGAAGGAGGAGGACAAAGGGCTCCACACTCACCTGGTCCACATGCAGGATGAGGTGACGGGAACGGATGAGAGAGCAAGGGAGTCACGCTGGCTTTTAGAGTGGCCCTGTGCCGCCCCAGGCACAACAGCACCCTTGACAGAAGGGACAATTTTCTCAGATGTTTCTAATAAATCGAAAAGATGCCAGCTAATGACATAGGCTGCGCTCTTGCTTCCTCTAGGCTGCCATCTCATTTCCTCATTTAATGCATACCTGTTCTCTCACAGGAGGAAGCCTGTGGATTGAGAGGAGGGATGGGATGGACCCAAGGATTTTCTGAAGATCCATGTGTGAGTGTATGCAGCAGATGAGGCAAGAGAGCCTGAGGAGTCCCTGGTGGACAGGTGACATCAGACACTCCTTTGAGCATGTTTGTGTCCCCATGGTAAGGAAGGGGCATGGGTGCTGCTCACTCAGCTATCGCCAAATGGAGCCTAAGGTCTCCCATGTGTGAGGATTTGCATGTCCTTAGCTCACCTTCACCCACAGCTGCCTCCACTGGGCCATTGTCCACATCCCGGAAGGAGGTGAGCGACGCTGCTGAGTTTCATGTGGCTCCCTCCTAATGCCTTCCCTGGAGACATCTACTGCCCTCCTGCAGTTCCTTCTCTCTCTGAGCAGGCAACCACTGAGAGTCCTGAAAGAAGCTTCCCCACTGATCGAGGAGCTAGTCCGGCTCAGAAGGTTCCATGTCTGGACAGTCCTCAGCATTTCCTCCCTGTCGGTGCTCTAGTCGGTGCTCGCCCCACTGAGCGGGACCCAGCCCTCCCTCTCCAACCGCTTCTGTTCTGCTCCTAGTGGGTCCTCCCAGCCTCTCTTCATCTGCCCTCACCTACTGCTCCCAGATCACCTTTTGCTGCCACCTCATTCAGCTTCTAGTGTTGTCTGCAGCTGGGAGTGACTCGGACTGGGGGAAGGGGGCGAAGGGGACGATGGTGAAGGGAACAGTGTCTAGGTGTCATTTTCCTCTAGGAGAAACGCCTGGCTCTCAAGTTGCCACCGTTCTTGGCCTGACTTGAAGAGGGAGACCCTGAAGCCCATTGGAGAAGGAGCCTGTGAATGAGAGTGGCTGTGCAGAAAATCTGCCTTCTGCAACTCCTGCTGACCATGTTAGCAGGAGACCCCATATGACAACTCATGAAGGATCCTTGCAGGAGGTGTCCGTGGGAGGAGAGGAACAGCTTCCTCAGCAGGTCCTGAGACACAGGGCGCAAAGGCAGGTGGGGCCTATGAATGTACAAGAGTGAGGAGGTCAACCTCTTGTGAAAGAAGAGGGACCTGATGGAATGTGTTTTCCTCTGGCACAGTAAAGGAGTGTTTCTGTGTCTATGTGAGGGGCTCCTGTAGCAGGTGCCATTCCTGGAGGAACTTCCCTTCAGGGGGCCTCTCTGCACTTCCCCTCTGCACTTCCCCTTCTGTCCTCCCTAAACTCACCCTTCCCAGGAGTGCAGGGTCTCCACTAGCTGGGGTCACGGTGCTAGAAAGCATGGTGACTGCTGCTAGGAGGAAGAGCCCCATGTCAGGGCAGGGGGAGGGAATGCTAGAGTGGAAATGCCCTGAACACCCCTAACGACCAAGCAGTGAGGTGCAGAAGAACACACATTCTTTGGTGGGAAGCTGAGGACTCCACTAAGGAAACAGGCCTGCAACCCTCCCCTCCTGAATTGGAATAGCTGTATGGACAGGGGGTATGGGATAGATAAGTGGACAGGGAGTTGGATTAGGAATTGGCTCTGTGGTAGAGTACAGAGTGGTAGTTAGTGGTGTGGAGTCCAGCTGCAGGCCTATAGTTAGCAGAGGCCTCCGGGGGTCAGTCCTCGGTCTGATCCTTTTCAATTTATGCCTTAATGACCTGGATGAAGGCACACAGTGCTCCCTCAGCAAGTTTGCTGATGATAACAAACTGGGAGGAGTAGCTGATAGCCCTGAGGGCTGTGCTGCCATCCAGAGGGACCTGGACAGACTGGACAACTGGACAATGAGAAATCTCATGGAATTCTAGAAGGACAAGTGCAAGGCCCTGCTCTTAGGGAGCAACAATTCTGGATACCAGTACAGATTAGGGGTTGACGTGCTAGAGAGCAGCTCCGCAGAGAGGGACCTTGGTGTCATGGTGGATGACAAGTTGACCATGAGGCAGCAGTGTGACCTGGTGGCCAAAAAGGCCAATGGGATCCTGGGGTCCATTAAGGAGAGCGTCTCCACCTGGGCGAGAGAGGTGATCATCCCCCTATACACAGCCCCGGTGAGGCCACATCTGGAGACTGTGTCCAGTTCTGCGCTCCCCAGTACAGGAGGGATGTGGAGCTGCTGAAGAGAGTCCAGCGCAGGGCTGCGAGGATGGTCAGAGGCTTGGAACATCTGCCTTATTAGGAAAGGTTGAGAAGGCTGGGCCTCTTCAGCCTGCCGAAGAGAGAGGTGACATGATCCATGTCTATAAATACCTCAAGGGAGGCAGTGAGGAGGGGGAGGCGGCCTCTTTTCAGTGGTGGACCGCAACAGGACTAGAGGAAACGGCCACAAGCTGAGGCACTAAAAGTTCCACAGGAACTTCAGGAAGCATTTCTTGACTGTGAGGGTGACAGAGCCCTGGAACAGGCTGCCCAGAGAAGTTGTGGAGTCTCCTTCTTTGGAGATCTTTAAAACACACTTGGACGCAGCCTGTGCCATGTGCTCAAGGTGACCCTGCGTGAGCAGCTGTTTGAACGAGATGACTTCTGAGGTCTCTTCCAACCTTAAGCATTCTCTGATTCTATGAGACCCGCAAAGCCTCTGCCATAAGGAAGACCCTGA
>JAUBOD010088527.1:0-10100 GCA_032353885.1 Nothura maculosa | reverse complement strand
GAAATGCTTCCTGAAGTTCCTGTGGAACTTCCGATGCTTCAGTTTGTAGCCATTTCCTCTAGTCCTATCGCTGTCCAACTTGGGCTGCTGAAGTCCAGCTGTCAGCAGGAGGATTTGTTCTCCCTGATATTTCACTTACTGGCCCTCCACCCTGCTCTCCCCTTGCAGCATTTAGGCTGCTTTGTAGGCAGCAAGTCATCACGCCTGTTATATTGCATAAAATAAGCTCTGTGTGGCTTTGGTGGGGTGGGAACCTGCAGCTCTGGGCATTAGAATCCCGAGTGCGCTGCATTCCCAAATGGAGAGCACCCCCAACCATGTCTGAGCAAGGGGGCTGCCTGCCTTCCCTGTCGCTCCCAATGCTGCTTCCATGGGGACGTGGGGGTTCCACACGTGGCAGCTGATGAGCTCGTGTTCTCCTCGCAGTACGTGGTGCCGTTCCTGCTCAATCAAGGCGGCTCGCTCCTCTTCTATCTCACCTTGGCAAACACAGGTTGGTTCCCGTTGCTTCGGTGGCCAGGGTGGATGGGGATGTGGGGAGCAGCGGCCTCATCCATTCGTCAGGTAGCCCAGCAGCGGCCAGCAGCAAAGTCACTGCCACGTCTGGGGATTTGGGCAGGATCCCTCCCTTTAAACTGTGTTGAAACTGCTCCGTTTCAGACCTGGCTCTGGCTGTACCGCTCTGCAACTCCCTGGCTTTGATAGCCACCTTAGTGACTGGGAAGATCCTAGGAGAGGATATTGGCGGTAAAAGTAAGTTGGACTTGAAGGGCATTTTGTCACAGTGCCTCCTGCATGCACAGCTCACATGGTAACGTGGGCTCCCACGTTCTGCTGTGATCATGGTGTATTTTTGGCATGGATGCTGTTGTGTTTCTCTAGGGGCTGTGGCGGGAATGCTGATCACGCTCCTAGGAATCACTCTCTGCGTAGCTGGTTCGTAAACAGGACACACTGAGAAACAGCGGGAAGAGAACCCGGTGCAGGGCAGCCCCGGCTGGAGAGGGGAGGTCCTGCTCGGCTCCAGGCCAGTGGGCTCAGCTGCATTGAGGAAGCTGCATTTTGTAACACACGTCTAAAAAACATGGATTGTATTCCCTCAGCACCATGGGGGAGAAGTGTATTTTCCAAGAACATCCTACTTGATGATCTGTCTTAAGCATTATTCTTTTTCCAAGAGGCAGAGGTGACTGAATTAGCTTGTTTTGGCACCAGAGGGATAATAAATTGTTAATAAGTCTTTCAGACACTCTTCTTTGAAAATGACTCTGCCTTAATTATGACCCAGATGATTTTCTGTAGAAGAAATCATTAGGAAGTCTTCTCCTTTGTGGCTCAGGCTGTGAAAGTGGCTGTGAAATACTTTAAAAAAACCTTATTTTTTAATACAACCAATTTTCTGGCAGATAGCTTATTATAAACAGGCGTATTCTCTTGGGTAGTTCTTCTTCCCCAAATTCAGATACAAACCAGTGTCTTAGAGTTTGAAAAGAACAGCCCCCTCCTCTGCCAAATAATCATCCTGTAGAGATGAGGAAAGCAGGAATACTTCCATTGTTCAACAAAATGGTGCATGTGATTCCCAGCTCGCTGGTAGCTTCTCTCTCAAACCCAGATAATTAGCATACTTGATCTTAGAATAGTTTTAATTCATCAGAAACCTTGGCCAATCTTTGCTGTTACACAAATCCGAGAATCACCTGCTGTTGTTACCTGCAGCTCCCAGATACCAGGCTACCCAAATGTCCCTGTTCCATCACGTTCCCTTGGGAGATCTTCAGAGTTCCTTGCTGCCAAGGAAGACACTATTCCATGCTTTTCTCCTTGGAGAGCCTTGCGTAGCTCCATGCTCCTTGGTGCTTTGTCTGTACTCCAAACCTTTATGTGTTAAGAAATAAATACAGTTATTAATGCTTTCTGCTGTTGCAGACAGCTCCTGGGACTGAGCTGGATTCCATTTCCAGTCCTGCCATGGCTTTAAGTTCCAACTTAAGTCCCTAGCACTGAGTCATCCACCTTGGGATGGAGGGGAATGATTCTGGCAGCAGAGCAGAGCCGTGGAACTCAGGTAACACGGGCAGAGCAGGGTGATCTCCTGGGGGAGGAAAGGCCAGAGCGAAGCAGGGGCCTCCCCTGGCCTCCACACAGAGAGGCTGACCTGGCCCCTGGGGTGAGACAGTGCACTGCACTGCACGCCGGCCTGGAAGGGGCTCGGGCTTTACTGGGGCTTTCTCTAATTTAAGTTCAAAGAATGTGTTTTCCTTTGAAGTTCTAATTAGTCCACAGAGACTACCTAGGCCAAACTGTGAATCATCTTTAATATCATCCCATTACATCAATTTTAAGTGTCCATATGAAAAGTCTAACACAGGAATATTCCATGAACACTAAGTGTTTTTGAGATATTTTTCACATTGACTTTTGTTTTTAAAAAGACCCTAAGAATTTTTTTCTTTCAAGTTCCAAAGTTGCTCTTACCTAACAAGTATGTCAGACATTTTAGGAATTACACATTAATATCCTGCTGCCTTCCAAGCTGCACTTGGCTAAAGGCAAATTCTGTTTAAAAGTTTTATTTGAGGCTACTAAGTTTTGTGTAAAAAAAACTGCATTAGAACACAGCCAGGAAGGATCTACTACATCTACAGAAACATTTAAGTAGAATAAATACCTTGTTGTGGCTTCTCATTTTCGCTTTTTGTATAATTTCCTCTTCCACAGTGTCTGCAACTGTCTGGAAGAGGGGCATGGACACTATTACATACCAGCAAAAGGGTCAGTACAGTCATACGATCATTCAGATGACAATCTGCAGACTTTCTAAAATGCAGAGCCCTGCAATAACCCACTGGCCTCTGGCTTCAGAAGTTCCCCCTTGTGGCTACTTTCAATGCTACAAATTCCAGAGGAAAGTGCTTTGTAAACCTAGCATCAAGCCTGCCTGTGTCTTGGAGCCTGTGTCCCTGCTGTGCAGAACCAGGAGCACCAAGAGAGTTAACACCTCCATGCAGCAGCGTGAGACTCCCGAGAGGGCAGAAAACTGTATCTCCTACCTGATCAATGGGGACCTCCACCTTGGTGTGTTCGTCCTCTTTTACTTCCTGGGCGCCTCGCGTCTCCCTCCTGGCATCTTTGGCCTTATAAACAGCTCCTGCCAAGGTGAGCACAGTGCTAAATGGGCACTGCAGGTAGACAGGACCTAGTCTTGCTAAAATTACAGCAAAGCCATGGGCATATGTGTCACAAGGAGAAGGACCAGAAATGCAGAAGTTATTAGGTACACCACATGGCTGCTTTCTTTTAGCACATGGTAGATATTTTGTCTTTTAGCATCAAAACAAAGCCAGTCTTTCTCAACATTTATAGCAGAATTTTAGCTCTACCTTGGTCAGGCCAGTGCTGCACATTCGTGTTATTCTTCCTGTTTTGTCCTGCGCGGACGGGTCTAGCATAGAAAAGAGATTCTTCTTCTTGGAGCTGAGGTTTTCTGGGTGGCTTTTGGGGTGGAGAAGCAAGTGGGATCTTGTCCTTCTCTGGAGCTTCTGTGGTCTTCTCTCTGCGATTGTCCAGCTGAAAATGTTCAGCATGTGTGTTTGTGAGGCCCTCCGGGTAGGGCACTTCATACAACGAGCAGTTTTAAGGGTAATTCCAGTAAAAAACACTGCAACTTCCTGCCCACGAGCCCTGGTATGCCGCTGTAATGCTGCTTTTGCTTAACAGGCTTTCAAGCCGATTCTACACATAAATAGGTACAGGAAAGACGTGCATTTTCTTTTCTGCAGTCACTACCTGGTGAGGTGGGAAAGCAAGAGCAGAGTTGCTCGCTCTGTCCTGGGAGGTGCTGCAGAGTTTGCCAAACTGAAAACAGGAGGAAAAGGAACTTTCAAACGCAAAACAGCACCTTGAGAGCAGCAGAGCTGGCACAGTTGCTCCTTGGGAGAAGGTGCCAGGTCAGGGTGCTGTGACGGTGGCAGTTGGGAATGGAAACCACCCCGCGCCCGCTGTGTGCACAAACCCAGTGTGTTCCTAGCACCCGCGGCAGCTGAGCCACCTACCCTTGCATAGTCGTTTCTGCGCCTGCTGTTTGGGTGGTTCCTGCAACAAAGCAGCAGCAGGTTCTCGTTATCCAGCACAAGTCACGGGGGACACGATCCCCTTGCCCATTTTCCCGCAAGGAAGAGCCCCAGCATGGGGAGAGCCTCACGGCAACACCGAGATGCCAGAGCCCTGTGTTGGAGCCAGCCAGCAGGCACAGCCGCTGCCTACGCACCGTCGTGTCCCGCACACGGGCGCCTGGGGCACCAGCAGCTCCAGGTAGGGCAGGTTTTGGTACTTCTCAGCTCCCACGGCCACGTAGTAGCCACCGTTCACCAGCTCCTCCGCTTTGCAGACCTGCGTGCCATCCAGCCTGCAGAGCCTCAAGCGAAGAGAGCAAAGGGATTAAAACAGAGAGCGCCAAGGAAGTCAAAAACCCTTCCACGGAACAGGAGCGAGGTGGGAAGCACGAGCAGCAGGAGAGCCCGCAGCGCCCGCTCTGGGTACCCACTTGTGAACAGCTCCGCTGCGCACGTTGACTTTCTCCGTCAGCAGCGTGAGGAGCGTGTCCTGCTCCAGCAAGGCGCTCCCGGAGAGCGGCAGGCGGAACGGCGGGCTCAGCAAATCCCCGTTCCGGAAAACGCTTCGGGAGAGACACCGCAGAGCGCGTGGTAAGGCAGGTCCCTGCAGCTCCCCAGGGATAACCTTGTCCGTGCCAGGGCTTTCCAGCCCCTTATTTGCACAGCGTGTTGTGTGTGTCACCCTCTGCTCAAAATGCTGCCAGCAGGAGTTGATAGAAATGGTCTAACAAGAGTTAGGAAGAGCAACGCGCTTCCTTAGGATCTAAGGATATCAGCAGGCACAGGGCAGTGACACTGGTAACCCACATGCATCTCAGTCAACTCCTCCCAGGACAAGTAATACTTGGAGAGGGGCAAAAAGGCAGGACACCAACGCCTGGAAGGTATCCGCAATGAAAGCCTTTGGGAGAGCCTAGGAAGCATCCCTGTAGAGCAGCATCACCGGGATCACACAGAAATTCCCCCCCTCCAGCCTCTGAAAACATTCCCAGAGAGCCGCGAAGAAGGCGGCGCGGAGGCACTCACTGGATAACGCGGAGCGGGCGGACGGGTTCCTGCCGCGGCGCCGGGACCTTGGCCGTGCAGGGAGCAGCCGCGCGGCGCTGGAGAGCGGGTCAGTGCGCGGGGCCGCCCGCGCCGCTCCTGCGCGCCCGGCCCTCCCGCTGCTGCCAGCGCCCGGTGTTGGCAGCAACACCAAGGGCCAGGGAGGCTCTTGGCAGCTCCGCGTCATCCCAGGATCCCGCGTCTGCACCCTGCTCTGCAGGGATCCTGCCCACACTGCTAAGGGGTGGCAGGTTCACAGCAGCCGACCCTGCTCCCCACACACACACAGGGTCCTGCTGCTTCCTGGGGCATTTTTAGCTGTCTCCACCTGGCAGCATTCAGCTCCCCTTGTCTACTGGGTGGCAGCCCTAACATCTTCCACACTTCTCTCATCCTGCCCTCCTATCCATCCTGCTCGGCTCAGGCCCTCACCTGCAGCAGGCCAGGGCTGTTCCTCCTCTCACTGCGCTGCTTCACTCCACAATTCAAATAGCTGCAAGAGCAAGAAGTCCCCACATAGTAGCGGATTCCAAGCCGCTTTCCAAGCCCCGAAAGCCGAGGCCCGTTTACTCACTCGAGCCTTTTGAAGGGCTCGGTGCCCGCGGCCACGTACTGGCCGCCGTGGCGCAGCTGGGCGAGGCGCGCGACGCGGCGGCCCCGCCGCGCCGTGTAGAGCGCGCGCACGGCCACGGCTGCGCCCACGCGCCGCGTCACCTCGCCCAGCAAGGCCTCCCAGGTGGGGCAGCGCCGCTCGTTCAGCACCACCTTCGCGCCGCCGAAGAAGGGGTCCCCGTTGCGATAGACGACCAGGTTCTTGGCTGGGGCTAAAGCCGAGGAGCTCCCCATTGCCGCTGCAGCCAGCCGGCTCCTTCACCCGGAGAGGCTCCAGTCCCAGCGCGGCGCAAGGAGGGCTCTGCTCAGCCTCCCACGGCGCCGAGCCCCTTGGGAGCGGCTCTGGGATCCGCCTCCGGCCCCGGAGCGCGCGGCGTCTCCAGGGCTGCGGGAGGAAGTTATGAGCTGGTCCGGTGGCCACAGCAGTGAAGCTGCAGAAGTGCCCGGCGCTCCCGGCCTGCCCCTCAGCACACAGAGCCCTGCAGCCTCCTCCCTCCCAACGCAGCCCCGGCTCAAGCAGCTCAGGAGGGCCAGGAGCGCCAGGGAATTGACGGCAGCAGCTCCCGTCCCATCCAGGACGGCAGCGCCGGCCACTGATCCCACCTCGGAGCCGGTGTGAGGAGCGCGGGGGGTTCTGTCCTGTCCCTCTCGCACAAACACCCACCACACACAGGACACACCAGCCTTCGCACCGCGCTGCCGGCTGCAAACAGGCTGTGGGCTCCATCCAGGAGAGGAAGGCAGGAGCAATAGGGGCAAGCAGATTCAGAAACAAACTTCAGGAACACTTTTTATTTACAAACAGGTCAGCACCATCAAGAACAAAAAGTTTTATCTGCCTATGGCTGTACATCCAGGCAGTAGGAGCACCAAGTGTTTGCACAGAAGATTTGGGGTCACAATAGGGAACCACAGCATTGTGTGGAAAATCCTCCCCCGAGTGCCATGGGACGGCCCTGAACTCCAGCAAGGCACCTTTGTGGACAAAGTGCTTTCATGGGGTAACACCAACCCCTCGAATCCTGACCTGCTCCCTGAGGACTCGGAGCTCCTGCCTGAGCATTCCTGCCACGTGCAGAGGTCCGACCACGGCCAGAGACGTGCGAGCCGGGACCCAAGCACCATCTCCTGGCATCGGAGCAGCACAGGAAAGACAGAAAATGTTCCTCCCATCTCCGTGCTTCAGCTGGCCCTTCTCCAACACCTACCACCCAGATACCGCAGAGCGGTAACGTACAGAATCAGCCCAAATACACAGCTCAGGTACCAGCGGGTCACCCTTAATCCATCAGAGAATTCGCTCCTGGAGGTTCCACACCCCTGCTGCCATGGGGCAGCTCAGATCAACAACGAGCAACCAGCAGTCACCTGGAGCTGGTCAAAGAGAACCCTCCAAGTGACAATCTGCCCAGCCCCGATTTACCTCTCGGGTTGCTCCGCTTGGCCCCCAGAAACGGGGCTCCTGCAGGAGGAGGCCTCGCTAGGACTCCCTTTAGGCACACAAGCTCCCTGGCTTTGCAGTGACATTTAAAAAAGGCCTTTGTGCCACATTCATGTGGAGAACATGGACCTGGGAGCTGGAGTTCTCCCAGGCTGCTGCTGCCCAGGAGGGCCCACCATGACCATGGTCCTCCCGCTCCGCTGCTTCCCCACGTCCATCCGGATTCCCCTGCATCCCCTGGAACGCTCTCCTACGCGTCAGGAGCACCCAGCTTCTTCCTCAGCCTCAAGTACTGCAAGAGACAGAAAATAAAACATGGATGAGCAAATCCCAGGGACACAGAAGAAGGAAAGATCCTGGGAGGAGGAAAGCACCTGCCTTAGGAGCCCAGCCCGTGAAATTGTTAACACCTGACCAGAACACGCACGTGGGCCTCGCCTTTAGAGCAACACAGATTGCAGCTTGCTGGGTACCTAGATATGCACTAATTGCTTGGACAGATTCGATATTTATTAAAGCAGTAAATCTCTGTCAGACCAGGAGCAAACTGGTAACCAGGTCTAAACAGCCTCTCTTTTCCCTTATTGTTCCTTGTTTTCCACAGAAGGAGGAGGGAAAACAAACAACTGTTGCTATGGGCTCATCTAGATCTCAGGTCACTGAATTTTCTCTGCTCATGCCCCCCCGGCTGCACGTCCCTGTGCAAACAGGCACTAGTCCCAGGGTTTTGCAAGAGGCTGGCTCAGGCCCTCACATTTTTCCGGCTCACAATAGCTTGTTGCAACCACAGCAGCTCCATGATCAAGTGATTTCTATAGGCCAGGAGGCCGGGCACGGTCCGAGGAAGCTCCTTCAAGTCCTCAAGTGGGATTTCTGGAAAGAAAGGGCCAAATGAAGCGTTATCAGAGCAAATACTTGGTAGCCAGTCCCCTTTCCCCTGCAATCAGGACCAGAGAGAGCTAAGAAACATTCTCCCAGATTCGGCCACAGCATCGCCAGACGTTTCGGCATCGCTGGAGCAGCGCTAGGCAGATACCCCAGGTCCCAGAAAGGGGATTGCAACCAAAGGCCCAGGCCAGAGACCCCAGATCACCTCTGTTTCCTCCTCGCCACCATATCCCGTAACCCTGTGCTCTACATGGCCCTGCATGAGCAGGGCAGTTGGCCTAGATGATGTCCAGGGGTCCCTCCCAGCATGAACCATTCTGTGACATCCTGGGGGTTTCGGCTCTGCCAGGACCCCCTGGCCACCCTCCGGTGCTGCCGGCTGTTCAAACCACGCAGGGAGACCAGCAGCTCCGGTGCGCACAGCTCCTCACCCAGCTCCTCACCCAGCTCCTCACCCAGCCCGGCGCCGGGGGCCTCGCTCTCCAGGCCGGCGCCGGCCCACGCAGCGGCCTCGCGGCTCCCGCTCTCCTCGCCGTCCGCCGGGGCGCTGCGGCCCCGGGCAGCCCCTGCACCCGGCCTCACGTCACGGCCTGCACCCTCGCGGGTCACCCCCGCACTGCGCAGCTCAGCGGGAGCTCTCACGTTGCTGCTGCAGCCCTGGGCTCTCTCGGGTTCAGAGGCCTCGGGGACAGGAATCTCCTGCTGCCATTTGTCTGTGTTGGACTTATCGACTGATAGAGGCTCTTGAGTAGCTGCAGGCCTTTCTTGTACCGGCTTCTAGAAAAAGAACGTGCAAACAACTGAACATAGAAACAAAAATATAAGAAATACAAAGATTGGTTCTTCTGTGGGCTGGTGCTTTTGTCCCAGCCAGAGATGTGGCGTTAACAGCAACTCTGACAAGCCCCCAACCAGGGCCGCTTGGAGCCGGCACTCGCGTTTCCAGGCTCCTTCCCGCAGCAGCGGCGCTCGAGCTCTGCCGAGCGGCTCCGCTCGCTGTGATCGGGGAAGGGCCCACGGGCACAACTGCAGGGCCGAGCGCAGCTCCGGTGCTTCACTCGCCGCCACCTTCACCCGCAGAAGCTTCAACGCCCCAAACTGGGGAGACAGCAACAGACCTTGGCTGCAGGCCCGCCGGTTTCCCCGGGCTGGAGACGCTGCGGCGGCAGCGGCTGCTCGGGCGGCAGCGGCTGCTCGGGCGCCTCCTCGTCGCTGTCCACGAAGAGCGGCCGCAGCAGCAGCCGCCCGGTCCAGCGCAGCCGCTCCAGGCTGCCCTCGGTCTCCAGCACCAGGGCCTCGTACTCGGCGCGCACGGCGCGGAGCTGCCGCCGCAGCAGGAAGCCCCGCACGGCGGCCTGCGGAGAGCGCCCGGCGCTGCCCACCCGCGCGGGGTCCCCAGGGGACACCCCAGGGGAGGGGGACACCCCCAAGGGAGGGGGGACACCCCAAGGGGAGGGGGGCGCCCCCAGTCCAGGAACCAGCGCGTTTCCCTCCCGGCTTCCTGCACGTTCCCATGTTTCCCAGGGCTCCCACGAGGGTCCCCACCCCGTGTCACCTCCTGGGCCACCCCCGGTGTCACCCTGGCCTTGGGGACCCGGCACCCCCAGCTCTGCCCCCGCAGGACCCCATCCAGCCGGGCCCCCAGGGTGCCCGATAACCACGTGCGCCCCGCACGGCAGCCGTGTCCCCGCGCAGCCCCCTGTGCCCGGCCCCTGCAGGGTCCCCCGTCCAGCTCTGCCCTTGTCCTCGTGTCCCTGTCCCTGTCCCGTCCCGTCCCGTCCCGTCCCGTTCCTCCCTCCCCCCCCCCCCCCACCTGCAGCCGGACCAGGCCCCGCATCCACCGCCCCTCCGGCCCCGCGCCCGCTTCCATGGCGGCCGCCGCGTGACGTCACCCACCGAGGGGGCGTGTCCGATGACACCAGGCCCCGCCCCCGCCCCATGGCCCCCCCCCCCACATGGCGGCCCTGGGTGCCACGAGCTGCCCCGGCCGCAGCCCGAGG
>JAUBOD010088526.1:0-10141 GCA_032353885.1 Nothura maculosa | reverse complement strand
TATTATTGAGCCAAAATTGCCACCTTAACTTTTGGGAAGGAGATAAATGGCAGTGCTGCAACTGCAGTCTTTCCATTCATGAATGTGAAAATCTCATTTTTCATGTGCTAAAAGGAGGAAAAAAACCCTGACTTTTCAACCTATGTGCATAATCTAAATGATTTTTTTATGTATCTTGGTAGAATCTCGGTATTCCAGCTCAGTCCTGGCTCACAGGGTATATTCAGAAGGACATGTGCCAAGCAGGGTTGCTGTGTGTCCTTGAAGCGGGTGGCAAGGCAGCCCGTCTGGAAGTCAGAGCAGAGTGCAAGCCCAAGTCCGCCCTGGAAGTTGACTTCAGGCATGAGTTCCCTCAACTGAAAGGAATTCCAAGGGAAAACAAACTGTCTGTCACGATACACAAGGAATCAAAATATCATATTGACGTAGGATTGAACTCAGGTGCTTGTGAACTACAAATGAGTGGGCACTTTTACTGTGAAAAGAAGCTTCAATGGAAAATGTTTATTGAAAACAAATGCCAAACAATTCAGGTATTTGGAAGAATCTTTTTCTGTATTCTTGACTTGCTACATCCAATTGTGGACTGGGATCTCACTGTTTCACCTATTAAAGTCAAAAGAATGTAATCTGATTATTTCAATGGTAGCAGATTCAGATCTTAGAAAAGCAATCTCTTCCTTTATGATACGTCTTATATTTGGAGCCAGCCATTCACTCCTATTTATGCTGGCAGATATATCAAAAATAGAGACATCTTTAAAGTGCAAAAGAGAAAGAAGGTATAAACTTTTAGGAAATCTGAAGATATCTGAAACACTGTGTGGACATGCTGCCTGATATAATAGTTTTATGCTATTATACCAACTAATTAGGAATACAAAATTTTATGTGTATAACATTTGTGGGTAAATGCAGGAGAGGATTTTTGTTTTGCCTTTCCGTTTCTACAGGATCTTGGAGCACCATTAAAAATTGATGGCTCAGGCTACATTTTGATGGATAAAACGAACCTAGATTCACAGACATTGATGATTGTTGATGAAAATAAATTGCAAGGGCTCCTTATACTGAAAGCCACTGAGGTAAATATATTACAGATCGTTAAAATGAGTGTACAGAGTGCCCGGTGGCAGTGTAAGCTGTTTCATTAGGAACAAATAGACCAGCTTTAGTAATAAATGCCAGAACGAAATACAGATCTTTGAGTATTTAAAGGTAAAATAGATATAGAGGAAAACAGGATACAACCTGCAGCACTTCCACCATCATTCTCTGGTTATATTTTGTGTGTGCAACTTTTTTCTGATTTTCTACTATTTGGTGTTTATTATGTTGTGTGTCCTCTTGTGTTTGTTATATATTGTGTGTCATCTATAATCTGACATGAAAAAGCAGGAATGTGAATCTCATTCCAGATATACTACAGATCCTGTCTACGTAATGCAGTGTCTATATAATCTAGCTCAGTCACCATGAACTTGTACAGCAGTGGCCACAAAACAAAAAAAACACTTGCTTGCCACAGCTGGTAACTTCTTTGTATTCCTGTGCTGTGAAAAAAGAGGGAAAAAAAAAAACAAAACCAGCAGAACAGCAAGAATTCATTACCACCAGAAAGAGATGGTTGCACCTTTTCTTCTTTTAGCTGAAAGATACACTTTGTAGTCTGTCAGCCCTATGCTTGGTTCTTCTCTGCTTTTTTTCCTTACGTAACTTTGCTAAATTCAATGTAATTGGATTTAAATGCATTTAATTTAGTTATTTTAGGTTTTAGTTAATTAGCTAATTTAGTTAATTAGTTAAATTTAGTTAATTTAGTTAATATAGGACAGGTGATTTTGCTGAGTTTCTGTTTGAACTGTGTCTGACTGCAAGCTTTGGGCGCTCCACACACTTTCTTGTATTTCTTGTGCAATACTAATAGGGAAGACAGGAGTTGGATGCACTGCTAACTCATAACATTCAAGGGGCTACTGACATGGGCATTCCTACAAGGACATTAGTTGATGTTTCTTCAGAAAGAAACGGGCACCTCTATAAAAGATTTATTCAATTCTCTGTGAACAACAAGCAGGTAAGTGTCTCTGTGTTAATAAGATGTGCGGGGAGGTTGGAATGAGGGTAATGGATTGGAAAACGTTGCTTTTCCATTTGGAATAACTGGCCCTTGCAGAAACTCTCAGTACAGGTGCTGCTTGGCTTTTAAAGGTCTCAGGTGAAGGAAACACAACTATACTGAGTGCTGGATAACACACGCAGGGTGCAGAACAGCATCAGACCACTGAAGAAGTGTCTTCAGCGTGGGAATCAATCAAGAGGTCTAATCTATTAATGGCCGGAACCTGTAGCGGAAATCAAGTCCTGGGCCCAAAATAGTACCCAGTGTTGTTAAAAAGTGTCTTTTTTGGCTTCACTGAGTGTTAGCCTGGCAGGCTGCTGAATACCAGCATCCATATATTTTCCAGTCACTCTTGCTGCATAATCCCTTCTAGCAACAAATTCGATACAAAAGTGATGTGTGATTCCCATTTGTAAATTATTCAACCTGTCTTTGCAAGCGTCTTCACCTAGTGCAGCATGCTGCCTGTTAGGGTTCATAGGTATGTAGTGAGGAACTAACTTTCCTATAGTTATATTTTGAAGGTTTCTTTTTTTCAGTAGGACAGAAACAGTAATTGCATTTAATCAGAAAAGTGGCGATCAGAGCTGTGTCACTGTTAAGTTTTGTCGTATTTTATTTGGACTAAACAGATTACTGAAGAACTGAGCTTTGTCCAGAACTTGGATGGTGTGTCCCTATACTACAAACTTACTCATAACATAGAAACACTGAAGGCTTTCCATATAGAAGAGAGGATCGAGTTGCAGGTAAGTTATCAAATGATGGCAGAGGGATTCCGGTCTGGAATCAAGTCAATAAGGAGGTGGAAACTGCAGAAATTGAATGGCAACAAATAGTGGTCATAGATGTGACTTTGTAAGCGCTTGCTCTGTGGAGGAAATCGTTGAATTGTGGTCTCGTTGTTAAAGGAATGGGATTTTACTCATTCCATTTTGAACTTTGGCATTTTTTGGATGTTTTCAATTGAGGTATGCCACCTTGCATCAAATCATAGCACAGGGTAAAAAGTGGGAATTTTGTGTCTGTAATTGTATTATGTTACAAATGAAACAAGAAAAGTTTTCACTGGACCTTCATTACCAGATCTTTCAGCTGGAACTATCCAAACCAAAGAAAGAAGCCCAAGTAACATGAACTTTACTTTTTACAAAGATCCCTTTTCACAAGTTGCCATTGTATCACATAGGCTGCCCTGGACCTGAAACCAATCAAGCATTTTCATATTGAAGAGCACTATGGTGGTGGCCTGATGGTTCTTGAAGGACAAATGCAGGAGTCTGAAACAACTACAGACATGACTGTGAATTTTCAGCACACTTGGCCATGGTTGCTGCAAGCCAGAGTGCCACCATCCTTGCAGGTATTACTTTTATTTAAAATATATATATATACTGCCCTTTATTTATAGTATAACAGCCCATGGCTTGAATGAGAACCATTGTGTACTGTACACAGTGAAAGATGAGATTTTCTCCAGATACTTGCAAACTGTGGATGGTTAAAATACTATCTATTAAAATAAGAAGAATTTATCAATTAGCTTATTTCTGAACAAGCCCATTCCATTCTGATGAGTGTTAGTATTACCCATGTTTCATGAGTAATGTGGCTCCTCTAGGAATACAATTTTAGTACATTGTATCAGGAACTGGAATATTGTTCCTGTGGTCTTAAAGGGGAATTTTACACTTAAATAAATACTTCTTTAAGTGCTGTCTTCAGGAAAGTATGGCAGTATCTTCAGTAAATGTTTACACTATGCATGGATCAGAGATGCTTTATATAACTATATATAGGGTGGGGTTTTTTGGTGGGGGAGGAAGAACTTTGACAAAAATCAGTAAGACTAAAGTGATTTGAAATTCATTCACTTGAATGATATAAAGGATGGATTTTCAATCCTGTTCAAGTGAATAGATTTGATATAAAGTTATGATTGAACAATGAAAGGCTAAGATTTTTTGTTTGTTAATGCATATGCTGTTTTAGATAGAGGTGCGTTTTGAAGGAAGAAACACGACTCAAGAAAGACGCGTGCTCATTGCAGCTGGAGAAACATCGGTCATGTACATTCTAAACTCTCATTATGTTGGTCACGAAATGGATATTTTCTGCCACAGTGTTCATAACAGCGACGTATTGCAGGCCTTTGGCTACCCTAAGGCAATCAGTCTGAATCTGATCTTACAGAAATTAGGTAAGGACTTGCTGTTCTTCTTGGAGTTCCTGTTATGTAATAGCTCTGTGAGGATGTTTCGGCTGTTCCTTCAACAGTTACAGGCTGTTTCACTAAGATCTGTTGATACTACCTAAAAAGAAGCGTTTTTTGTTGGCTGTGATTAAAGCTTCATTCTTAAGCTTCATGTATAATTAGTTAGGTTGCATCAGGTTTTTTTTTTTATTCCAGAATATATTTTATGTGATACAGCACCTAGTGAAATAGGTGGTCCCAAGGATACTCAGCTACACGTACTAGGAAACTGTGTGGTTCAGCATCACAGAGTGTATTTATCACAGAACATAAAAAGTATGAATCCCAGTGTAAATTTAAATTCCAAGTGACACCATTTTGTCATTGTTATTTAGAAAACAAAGCCAAGACTATCTGTGAAGTCCGGTATGATGACAAGGATATAACTGTGACTATGGATGTTGCCACAGACTTTGAACTGTACGGGACGTATAAATTCATGGCAGAGGTGAAGCATTCAGTAGCACTTCTCAGTCATCTGGGACTTCCCTTCTTCTTTAAGGTAATAAACCATGGATTTTTGTTGTGCTTCGTTTATAGGTGTCAGCTGAATTACAATATGCAATAATTCTTACTTAAATGTACAGCTGATGGTTTGTTTCCAGGTATAGTCAGGAAGTACCTGAAATCCCTGTTTTTCCATGGTTAATCGTTTCAGGAAGGAGTTCATTTACTGTGACTTCTAATGGTCATTTCCCACCTGGTACAGGTTGCTGGTAAAGTAGAAAGGATTTTTGATAGAAGGCTGTTTTCCTTCATGTCTTGGTTAAACTGCTTGTAAAATATCTGCCTAAACTTCTGCTTCAGTGTCTCCCAATCCGTACAGTTCAATAAACAGAAATAATTTGTGTTCCCAAACTATGCAATGAGGTGAATAAAGTCCGTGCCTTTCCCTCTTAGAAATATCATCTTTGCTTGTAGTAAGAGGTTTTGTAGCTAGGATAAAAGCTCTTCTGAAGATGCATCACTGTGAAGCCTGCATAATATGTGTCAGTGTTTAACAATAGCATTTAATGTTATTTAAAAATAACATTTAAATATTAAAAATAACATTTAAACATTAAACATTTAACATTTAAATAAAAAGGTAGAGAAAAGGTGGTTTCAATACAGCATGCAAAAAGAAAGAAGATAGGCTATTAAATGGCTTCTTAATTTAGTGGAGAAGATTCTAGGGGCTCTAGACTTATGCTGGAGAAGAGCACATTGACAATATGGCTAATATTTGGCAACTGTGTAAATGGTATCTGTGGAAACAGAGAAAAAGAAAAGGGAGGACTTGATGCTTTTGGATTAAGTCTGGAAGGCACCTAGGAAGCGTGTCTGTTTGGAAGATAAACTCCAGTCAGGATGGTATGTTTCGGTGAATAATTTGACTCCAGTTAACTGAGATGCTGGGTAAAAGCCATGGTCTGTGATGTTCTTCCTCTCCACAGATGGCAGTTCATGAAGTGCTGACAGAAAATGAAGTTACAGGAGCTCTGAGGCTGACAAGTGAAGAAAACACAAGCTTTTTCTTAGCCATCAATAGGAAAAATGATCAGCAAGGGTAAGAGGGTCATTTTGAATGTTGAACAAATGGTGTTAGGCTGCTGGATTCAATGGAAGAAGTTATTGTTCTCTTTGCCAAAGTACTGGTGAATCAGGTAACACACCCGGCACGTTTCGGTGTGCTTGGTGTTCTGCCTGCCTGCACCTAAGAGATGTCTCAGTAGAAAGACTTTATATGCAATTGCAGAAAATTATAGGCTTTTGAAGGTGTTTAAGAGGTGTAGTGTTTTCTGACGTAGAGTCCTGAAAGAGTCTTTTAGATATCTGCTAGATAAGCCACAGGAAAGGATTGTTGACTGAAAATCTTCTGTTAAAATGCCTAATAACTGTTACAGAGCATTCTAAATACTTCTTAAATGTGGGAACCATTGCAAGACTTGCAGAGATTCCAAGGTGTAAGTCTCGCTTAGGAAAACAGATGTGTCTCCTATGGTAGTGAAGGCGAAGCGTGCCACGTGCTGGAATGCATGGGCATTCCTGGGAATGCGTGGGCAGCATTTGCACCAAGGTCAGAGGTAGCGCCACTCCTCAGGCTCCTTTGCCTTCACCTATGGGCCAGCCTGAGCTGGCCTAAGTGCTCAGGGAAGGGACTTTGTAAGGCTGGAACCTGTGCTAGGCTTGGGGACTGCTCAGCTGAACTTGTGCAGTCAGTGAGGGCCAAGTTTCTGAATCACTGGTGAACAAATAATTTGTTTCTTGCCTTTAGTGAGGAACTGACCATCAAAGCCTTCCAGAACCTTCCCTGCTTTCTACAGTGCTTCCCCAGTGCAGCTGGACTTTCTTTCAAGGTAACTGTGTGCAACTTAACCATCACATACATCACTACACCTTAGCCTCAGAGGTGGTAGCTGAGCTGCATTTTATCTCATCTGAGCATCTCTGACCTGCTGGTGCTGGTGGGGATGTAGGTGCCTTCCAAAGTTACCACCATTCAGAAGCTTTTGCAGGGGAGTTGTTCTACTTGCCTCTTGCATCTACAGTGGAAACGAGACCAGTGTGACTCATTCCAGGGTTGTGTTTAATAATTGTAACTACTGAGATAAGAGAGATTGGGTAGAAGACAGTTCAGGGTCTTGGCTTTGGCCAGTGGGGCCAAACACTGCACTAAGTGAGTGAGGAAGGTAAAGGTTGGATGAGGAACGTGGACAGGGTTCCTTGTCGGTCACACACAGCAGTGTTAGTCCTGCAGTAAGTGCTCCCAGACACCCACATTTCTTCTGCTTATTATTCACCATAGGCTATTTCATGGCTCTGCCTGCAGGGTGCCTACTACAATGTGAGCATAAAGGAAAATGATAAAGCAGACCTTTCTTAGGTCCTCAGAACCACAATATGATACATTACAGCAAAAATACAATGACAGTAATTATGTTTTCTCTCCCTACCCCTCTTTCCTCCTTCTTCTTCTCTTTCTCATTTTTAATTAATGGGAACTTCTAAAGGTAAATTATGATGTGAGTGAAGCAGACGGCAGGCTCTTCCTCAGGATGGAAAACAAAGATTTCAATTTTACAGCTAAGCTGAGTTTCACTGGGACTAACTACACTAACATCATTGAAGTGATGCACACAATACCCCAGGTTGGTACCATGAGCCCAAATAGCAACAGTCAAGTCAAGCTGTGGTTGTCCTGTCTCTGGAGGGTGGTATCACGACGGTGACAAGCCCTGAAGGGCAAGTCCAGCTCCAGCCGCCTATTGGGCATTTTGCCCCTGATTTCTCGTGTAGCAGGAGCAAATTTTTGGCATGTTGGTTGTTGTGTGTCCAAAGATGTTTAGCTGTTGTTTGACTGATATTTGTGTACTCTATAGGCAGAGCATTGGATACATGAATATATAGGACATAATATAAACAGAGCTACTGCCAAACTTGATTAAGAGGTTGCCACACATTTTTCTTTTTAAAAATAAGGAAGAAGAAGTCATATGTATTATTGTTTACATTATCTGCTGGATTTATTCTTGAATACTGGTGCTGTTGATGTCATAAGGAGGATATTATTCAGTAAGCTACGGAAGCAAAATCCATAATAAGTGAAACCAAACATTGTAAAGAGAATGTTCTGCCTCCTCTGCTCCTTACGTGAGGAGATGACTTTCTGTAGGAGTGAAGGCAAAGGCAATGCATGGCTGCTTATACAAAATCAGTGATTGCAGCCTTTGAAAGGGCATTGGGTGTTGTATGACACCTTTTATAAACACATTCCTATAGACAGAACCCTTAGTACACAGCAACATAGTTATACATTTAGGTGTTTTTCAGTGAGCTTAGCATTCAGTGTGCTTCCCCTGTTTATTTTCAGTTAAAAAGTCTTCCAAGGCAGCTGGTGTTCATGACAGTTTACCAAAAAAATAATGGGAGCCACAAGCTGAGGCACGTTGCTCTCTGGGATGGAAAAGAGGTGAAGGCAACGGGCACTTACACGGGCTGCTTCCCAACGCTGACTGGAGGCCATAAAGTTAATGGTAAGCTGCTAAGGACTTGTGCAAGTGTGGAGAGCAGGCTGTAAAATGAACAAAACCACATAAATCTCATTTTAGGCATATTCAAATGGTGTCAGTCCAGTCCTTACCAGATCTCATTTGCCTCAGTTGTGCCTTTCCTTCAACACAGAGCAAACAGTCACCCTTACCTTGCTTTTTTCCCTTCCAGTGGAGCTTTCCCATCATCTCTCCATCCCTTTCCCTTGGCATGTCAGACTTAACGTGTACACAGAGCATTCGGCACAGAGTCACCAGGATGACCTGACCTTTGTTTGGAACGACAAGCACCAGGTAGGTGCAGCAGCTCAGAGGACACACGTCAGGAGAATTTCGGGAACTAGCAAATTGTGGCGTTTTTTGAGTTTTGTTTTCCCTTTGTAAGGAAAAGTTGTAAGGAATTCACAGCAGAATTTTGAATTTCCTGCGTTGACAGGGAATGAAGAGATCCCTCTGATCCCTAACAGGGATGAAGAACTCCTGGCTGCTGTTCACTCCTGCCTGCAAAAGTGCCGTACACCGTGCTTAGCATTTGCAGCATTACTGATTTAATCAAAGTTCTGTTGTCTTTTGTTTTTTTCTCTTTACCTTCTTTTTCAGTGAAATAACACTTTCAGTACAAAGATATACTTTTCCTTTTTTAGAAGTAAAGAAGCATTATTTTCAAATAAAGATTAAAAATGCAGCTAGACTTAGGAAAATTTTGGTTAAAATTATTTACAAGTGTAGGTGAATCAGGGAGCTCACTCACTTAACAACAAATGGTGCCTCCTTTAAATAGAAGTCTGAAATGCAGGTGTATGAAGGCTGCAGAGATTTTATTATTTTCTGAATAAAAAGAAGTCCATAAAATATGTTATGCCAGGGAAATGTAAATTTACCTACAAAAAGAATCTGAACTCCTTAAACATTTTCTGTTTACAAAGTGCTAAAATCCCTAATTTGACTTTAGTAGTAGTAAACATAAATATTTAGATTAAAATGTAAGGAGTCATTTCTAGTTGTATATGATGCCTACCAGCAAAATGACAGAATCTGCTTCAAACTGTAGCCACGTGGGAAATTCAGGTAGCAAGAATATCCTTGTTTGGGCATTAATTTGTCTGGCTTCTATAAGAAATTACATCATTCAATACGTTTTCCAAAACAAAAATATAGGAGATTCTGCTGTTCTGAGCAGGTGTCGGCATCGTCGTCGCTGAGGTTCGGGCGCGAGCGGGCGAGCTGCAGAGCTGCCCTTTCCCTCCCGTTTAATTTCACCGTGAGGCAGCTGGAGGTCAGTTTCCTGTCGGAGACAAGAGGCAGAAAGTACAACCAGCAGGTGAGATAATGAGCGAGGGCGCAAACTGCAAACACGTCGTGTTGTATTTACTGCCGGTGCTGTGGCTTTCGTCCCAAGCAGCTGAAAAAATCCAGTCAACTTTCCAAGCAACTCCAAGAGCTTTTCCAAAAATCTAAGCAAAAATCCAAGCAACTTTCATCCCAAACAACTCTCCCTTCATTTTTGCTAAAAAATGAATATGCCTCAAGCATCTTATTCATAGGGGTAAATTTCTGTGTCCTGACAGTAACTGTGCCACCAGGTAACTGGTGCCACTAATTGCTGTGGGCTATAACCCAATGCATCGTCCAGAGCAGGAAATGGAAAACCTGCTCCTTACACAGAATCACAGAATCTACAAGGTTGGAAGGGACCTCTAGAGATCATCTGGTCCAACCTTCCCGCTCCAGCAG
>JAUBOD010088523.1:0-10230 GCA_032353885.1 Nothura maculosa | reverse complement strand
TCTCTAAGGCTCTGCATTCCGCGTCCTGTCAAATTGAGCTGTCGCACAGAACCCTGTGGATGACGGTATCGGTTCGACACTGCTCTCTGAACGCTGGGGCACAGGGCGGAGTGTCGGTTGCTAAAGAGTATCTGTGTCGCTCGACAGGCAACCACCTGCAGTGGGGGGGACCAACCGGGTTCTGGCTCGCTCCCTGTTTCAAGTGCATCGATATTCAGAGGGGCCCTTTGCCCTCTGTTGCTGACACGGAATCGACCGAGCCGGCGTTGACATCTCGCAGAAAAGGCTTAACACAACACAGGGATCGTGCACTAGAGAAGGGCTGTGTAGCAAAGCGAATAAGGTGACGATTTAGCACGAATGGTCGTCGCTGACTGAAGGAGGTGCTATATAAGCGTGGAAACCTCCACCCTGCGTGCAAATTCCTACAGGACTTTCCTGTCGCGAGAGGCGATGCAGGGACTAGATGCCGATATTTTTCGTGTCGTTTCGTCTACATCCCACCTGCCTACAGTGGAGTTCCTGTGCCTAATGTGGTACAACTGTGCCGCCTGTCCTTTTCCCGTGGTTCCGCAATGCCGTGCCTTTAGTAAGGGGAGCGTCGAGGGCGTCGCAAGCCGTGGCGTCGAGGCACTGGTATCCAGAGGGCACCTGCGATGTCTCCAGTGAAGCAGCAAGATGGGGACATGCTGGTCCTGTAATTCACAGAATAGAACATGTGTCGCGGTCGCGTGCCATGCGGCGTTGCATCGCTCTCTTATATATTTCGTGTGCATTGTTCTATGCAGGATGCAGTTCGCAAGGACACTCCGTTGGCATAGAGTATGTCGTCGCAGGAAGCAGTGAGAGGCCTTCCAAGCGGATCGTCGCTGGCGATGCTCAACCGATGGAGTCAAGCGCTGTGCTCAGCGTGCGGCACCCAGATACTCGTCATAGTTGGTACACGAGATACGTCGTTCTAGGGTGTGACTGGTTTGAAAGTGTTCATTTTCCCTACATCGACAATTCTTCTTCCTCATCTGCCTCTGCAAGCCGGAGCGGGACAATGCTGCATTTGTCTACCAGCAACAGTGTCACAGGTCTCGTATTCACGGTTTCACCCTTGTCCTGATGGAGGCCAGCGGCAGAATCTGTCCTCGAATCAGGCAGTTGATGCATCTCAGACTTTTCTGTCCAGCGGAGTTGCCACTGCTGTGGACTGTGACATTGATGAAGAGTGCTACTGGAAATAGCCCTCACGTATCAAGTGCCTTGAGTGAGTAGACTAGCCGTCTGCGTTCGAGCAATAAGGGAGAGTCCCGGAGGGGAAGGAAATCTGTTTGTCCTTCGCTTACTAGTGAACTCATATAAGCGCATACGATGATACCGGATGGCGCAAGAGGACACCGAACATGACTACCATTAATGCCAGGTGAAGCCAAGTCTTCTCCCAGCACAAACTGTGGCTACGCTGAAACAGGAGAGCTGTGACTTGGGGCAGTTGCCTACCGAGATGATAAATTTCTTTTTACGGATGATGTGTCAAAGAGCTACCACCTGGTTCGCGTGTCAGAAACAAAGTAGTTGACGCAGGCGTGCGAATGCGGGATTTGTGTTGTTGTCTTCCTAGCCAGGCGTCAGAATCTACTTCTTGACTTGAACAAATACTCTAAATTAGTGGCTTAGAGGGGAGTTGGCGACACAGAGATATCACTGCCTTATTGGACATCGGTAGAGTATTGTTTTGTTCGCTGCCACGCTCCTCTCTGCAGCTCACGCATTCTAGGTCTATGGCCACGCTGGTGCCTTCGACAGAATACCATGACACGGGAGATGCAGGCGGATTACGACGGATTGCGACAACAGAGGAATAACCATATATATTCTGCTGGTGCTTATAGTAACAGTGCTGCCCAGACTGCTGAAACGTGCTATGCGCGTGCTCAGAGCACCTGCATTTGTGCCAACAGGTGACACAAGATATCATTCATGCCACATTTCGATGTGTGCGATCCTGCGGGTAAAAATGTCGTTCAGACCTGCTTGTCTCACGCGGTGCTGCGGCTGCTGCTTAGACTTCTGAAACCTGCTAAGCGCGAGCTCAGAGCACCCGCATTTGTGTCAACGGGTGACACGAGGTATCATTTATGCCACATTCCGATATGTCCGCTCCTGCCGGTAAAACTGTCATTCAGACCTGCTCGTCTCACGCGGTTGACTACAGAGGACTACTTCAGCATGGATGTCCGCTCAGGGGACGGCGCTGCTGATGAGGTGAAAGGTCGCCTGCATTTAAGTGGACCTGGCAACGTCTTATGATCTGTTGACGCCCTCTATTTATGCCTCGTGTGGATCTGAGTTCTGCCGCTGCGCCAGGAGCTGTTGCTTCTGTCGCTGTGGGCCGTCGAGTCCCCCACGCCGGCAAAATTGGCCGCCGCACCCCATGTACTGTTGTCGGCAGCCAGGTGCTCTCTTTTGCACACACCACCGAGACTCGCTTCTGATTCTTCACATTGCAAGAATTCGGCTACGCTGCGGAGCTTACGGGTAGACTTGCAGAACGTTGTACCCTGGATGCTCAATGCCTTTCAAGACTCCCACGTACCTCTACTTACACGGATCGCTCCCAAGCTCGCCTACGGCGTTAGCTTGCTTCTGATGACCACTCCATTTTTGGTCACAAGGAGAACCTGATATTCGGGGCAGAAGTACCGGAGGAACGACGAGCACAGAAGCCCCTGTACTACGACATGAGATGATCAAGCGGAAGTCCCTTGTTGCAATATTAACGGGCAAATAGTTCCCAACAGTGACACTTGTGGAGAACACACTAGCTCACGCAGAAGTGAAATGTTACTGCGACCAAAGCGCACGAACGTCAGTGAGCACCTACTCGGGCTCCGTCTACAGTAGACAACCTGCTTCGTTGAATGGGAGCACCCCTGTGTGTAGGATGCACACATGTATGTAGTGCACAGAGACAAACCCACAGGGATGGACATAAATACGCCTATACGAGAGAGATGTGAGAGACAACAGTATTGCTCAGCGGGTGCGCTCCCTGCATTGTGTGGGGAGCTGCTTCGCCACTTCTACGTAACAAGGTGCAAAGCGCTGTGCACGTGTCTGCTTGCGCAAGCTCCCCTTTTTAGGCTAAATGTGCAACACGCATCGAGGGCCTGCACACATCTAAATTGGCGCGTATGTCCATTGTTATATTGCTTTGATCCGGCGTGCAACAGAAACAAGGAGTGCCTGGAATTGGGAGTAATACCAACAGCTGGTATTACTTTTGACGCCTTTCGTCATCCCCAAAGACTATGTATGTTGAAACGCGGAAGACGTACACGGTTCTTGTCTACTACGAAGGCCAACTTTCGCTGTCCTGTTGCCAAGACACCGCCAGCCTGCTGGCGTCCGAACCGCTTCGACGAAGAAGTCGCGACAGAGTTGTTCAAGGGGAGTTGTCTAATCTCTTACACCTCTCTGTGTCCCGAAGCTCTGTGTCTTCCTACGCTTCACTTGATAGCCTTTACGTTGGCTAGACCGCCGCAGAAATGGCAGCGCGTCAAAACCACATATATTGCACTGCCATTTAGGTATCACACACCCTGCATTCTGGTGCACCTACCCAGTAGCTTCTACGTAGAGGACACCAAGTAACGGCACAAGGCATACGACGTACCTACTGTGACCGTGTCGTGTGAGGCCGTCGGAGTGAAGGACTCCGGGGTGTTTTTCCCCGGAAAGTTACGTCTGTTTCCGTAGCTGAGATATACTTATTGGGGTTCGTCTCCGTGCAATCAAAGGGCTTCTTCATCCTACGCTTCCTCAGCGCGGTAGTAACCCTTTCCTCTCCCTGTTATGCGTTTCGCCATCTGCTAAGTTACCGCTTAGCCAAATGATCGGCGACGCTACCAGTACATACAATAGTATGTGCGTGGTGCGGCCACCGCAGCAACAGTGGTCCAACGAGCGACTAAAGGGGGACAGCGACTGCGGGCTGTCCGTCTTTCACGGAGTGCAACGAAAGCGCGAGTAAGACGCTGCATGAGGGTTCTCAGTCTTATCCGGTACACACTCAGCCACGTGGGAGGCGTCGTGTAGTCGGACGATCGACAAAAAAGAGGACAACAATGGCCGCCTTCCGTCTTCCACGGAGTGTAACGAAAGCTCGAGTAAGACGCTGCGTCGTGTGGTCCAACCATCGACAGAAGGGAGGCAGCGACTGCGGGCCGTCCGTCTTCCCACGAAGTGTAATGAAAGGGCGCGTAAGTGAATGTCTTATGGCTCTCCAACCGGTGCACAATCACCTAGGTGGCAAGTGTCGTGTAGTCCAACGAGCGGCAAAAGGGGACAACAACTGCAGGCCGTCCGTCTTCCGGAGTTTAAGGAAAGCGCGAGTAAGGCGCAGCTTTATGCCTCTCCACCATAACCCGTACACACTCAGTTACGTGACAGGCGTCGTGTAGTCCAACGATCGACAAAAGGGCGACAACGACTGCAGGCCATCCGTCTTTCACGCAGTGTATGGAAAGCGCGGGTAAGACGCTGCATTATGGCTATCCACCTTAACTGGTGCACAATCAGCAACGTGGCAGGCCGACAGGGAGAAGCGCCAACGATACGTTAAATTCCATCACGTGCCACGGTCGGCAAGCTGCAACGGCCGTTGTGCACACGGTGATACAGTGATACACCACCGCTCCGAGCACCAAGCAACTATCGCTTGGGGGGGCTCGTGAGCTGCGGCCGACGTGTCTACGGTTTTCCCCGGCTAACCCATCGCGTCGTACATAGGCTCCGTGCTACGGGAAGCAGAGGAGGAAGGCTAACCTGTTGCCACACACGTTTCGCGAAAAAGCGTCAGTTCGTCTAGAGGCGTGTGTTTACTGCCTGTCGCATATCAAGCGGCTGAAAAGCACTTTTCCGTTGTAGTTCTGTGAAACTCGACAGAGAACCGTCGCCACGGTCGTACCCCGTGGAAAACACCATTACTTTTCTGTGATGTAACCATGCCACGTAAGAGCTGGATTCTTCGTAGGTATGTTCTAGCGGCCGTTGCTGCACGGACGGTATATGTGCTGTTGATTTTTCAAACATGCACAATGCCACCACTGCAGGGCGCGACCGCGAGCTTGAAGAGTCTGCAGTCGGCAGACTCACGTTACGCCCATTCTTCGAGGCTAGGCGCCGCAGAAGAAGGGAAGCCACGCCACCTCCAGGCTACAGGGGGCGGTGCCTCCCAACCAGATGAGTCCCGGGCCGCTGGGAAAGCAGAGGACAAAGGAAAACCTGCTGCGAGCGAAATCACTACTCAGCCAGGAAAGGCCCCGAATCCTTCTGCACTAGGTGCTGGCAAAGCAGAGGATCCATCAGGTTCTCAGGCGAAAAAGTCCCCCCCAGCACCGGCCAAGCCACCGGCGGGAGTTGGTGAGCAGACAAGTTTATTTGACTCTCCCGATGGGTAGAAGTCCACCGCCCTACATGAAAAATGCCGTAAGCGCACCATTCGTCGTGCTGCGTTTTGCTGGTCCAGGTGTAACACCTCCTGCCTCGTCATCTGGAGGAAATGAAACTGGTAAAAAACCCGACGTTCAAACGGCGTCTGACGGGGTTAATTCCAACAGTGAGCAGAAGAATGGAGACCACGCGGGGCTCCCCAGTAATGGGAAAAACCACACAGGTAGTCCACAACCAAATCCGGAGCCACCCACCAATCCTAACAACACGCAAGCTGAGGCATTCTGGTAGCGTTAGGCCATAAACTGCGAGCAAGTAACAACCTGACGGACAGTTGACTATTAGGCAAGAACAAAGCGGTCTTAAGCATATCCACTTCCTGTGCAGTGTTCTGTGCATCCTACAGATCAAGTCCCGGACGGCAGTGACCACGATGGAAACGCAAGTAGGAACCCTGCCACTCCGGTAGCGTTACGCCACACAGAGCGAGCAAGTAACAGCGGTGACATACGGTTGACTATCAGGTGAGAACAAAGCGGTTTTGAGCATATCCACATCCTGTGCGATGTTCTGTGCATCCTACAGGTCAACTCCCGGGCGGCAGTGACCACGATGGAAGCGGAAGTAAGATGCGGTAGCGTTACGCCTCACAGAGCGAACAAGTAACAGCTGTGACATACTGTTGACTATCAGGAGAGAACAAAGCGGTTTTAAGCATATCCACATCCTGTGCGGTGTTCTGTGCGTCCTACAGATCATGGCACGGGCGGCGGTGTCGGGGACGGAACCGGAAGTAAGAACCCTGGCACTCCGGTAGCGTTACGCCACAAAGAACGAGCAAGTAACAACAATGGCATACAGCTGACTGTCAGGTGAGAGCGTAGGTCTTAGCCATGTCCACATCCTGTGCGTTTTCTGTGCATCCTACAGGTCAAACTCCCGACACAGGTACAGGGGGCGGAGGCACAGGTAAGAACACTGGCAATTTATCAAAGCGTAGGCGTTGTCACACAGCGCAGGCCGCGTAAGTGTTTCGGACTGTAACTTTTCGCAGCACCTCCTTCAGCGAAGTCTGAATCCTCTACTCGTCCATACGCGAGAATACTTGTGTGTGTGCATGCGTGTATATATTTACGCTTGCTTGTAGGTGTCCCTTTGCGGGTTATGTATGTACGCACAGTGTATACGCTTGCGTGTGTATGGACTGTACGCTGTAGGACTTACAGAAGAGCATCACGCCATATGCTGTGCATCGAGGACCGTGGGTCAATTTAAAGGGTCACGTATCTTCCTGGCTCACATACGTATGATATACGTGCGCAAGCCTCAAGTAGAGAAAGCCGTCGCTCTCTAAACGCGTTGTCTCTCTGTAATTCTAGTGAACCGCGTGTATTCGTGCTGCACGTGTGCACATATGTACATGCAAACCTTAAGAAGCAGAGGGATTACACAATCAACACCGGGTCAGAGGCGGCAATTCTGAAAAAGTGCTACACAAAGCTACGTGCTCTCGCTCCGACGTGACGTTTTACCGTGGGGAACTACCGCCTGCTAGCAGTTTCTGCCGTAGAGTTCTGTCAAGCATATTTAGCATAGACATTAGAATGTGCGTGAGGTGAATATCTGTGTGAACTGGCTCTGGATATCTTTCTGCGCTCCCGTACATGTGGTACATTGTGTAGCCACACGCAAGGAAAAGGTGTCTACGACGTGCCCCAAGATGAAGCTAATTGCTGCGCTGTTGGGGGAGGCGCGCGCGACTTCGGTGGGTCAGTGCTGAATATAAAGTGCACCAACACGTCCTTGGATGTACAAACTTCGGCGTCAGTCGGTGCCATACAGCACGTGTGGGTGCTGTATGGGCTACGATGGTGATAATGATGCGTGGAGTGACCTGCCCCGACTTAGGTCTACATCAGGTAAAGCTGGAAGCCGGGTCCGACCTGTGTTTGCTTGCAGCGCCTCCTTCAGGAGCGAGGGCAGTTGGCGCGCCCATTGGCTTAACAGTGGCAGTTTCGCTGTGCGCTTATGTGATGTCAAGTTTGTGACGGTGTTTTGCACCAGCACCGCCGACCCACGAAGGCAGACGAGAAGGGGCATGTGACACTATTTATTTGTCCCTCCACGCGAGCAAATCAGCAAGGAGGGCACGCTTACATACGTCTATAGATACATGTAATGGGTGGATGGAGAAACTATGGCTGTCGCCGTCTCCCGCACCGAGACAGAAGTGCCCCTCTAGAGGCGCTTAACTGCCAACCACTCTAACGCGTCAGCACAGTTTTCTGCGCGGCCGCCTTTCGTCACGTTTCTCTGTCAAGTATTCTCCGTATAAACTCCGTGGACGTGCAGCATACAGCCATGCACATGCACATACGTACGCGTGCAAAAGCCCATACGAATATGTGGACATCCGGCGGCAAGCTTCCTTCCTTCCACGCGTTGTTCCCCCAAGCAAAACATACTAGTGACTTATTGCTCGTACTACTACTACTGGTAGTCCTGCTACAACAACAACAACTACTAGTGTGCCGCCCAGACGACTACGGCTCCTTAGGCCCACCGCATGTCCCTTTATTTCTAGTACTCTGTGACGCAGAAAGGACAGCTTGACGAACCTTAGAGGGCGACAAGAACTGATCTGGATGACTTGATGCCATCTTCCTACGCTCCATTTCAAAAACTGGAAGGGCAATACAAGCGTGAACAGTGACGTGCTCAACGCTTCTTGTTCTGTTAAGAAGGACAATACAGCACACAAAAATGAGCTTCAGAGTCGTTCTGCGTTGACGCACACGGCCGCTGCCAGCAAGCGAAAAGCGCACGCCATCGACGGACGTCGTAACTGGAGAATAAACTGGAATATGAAGACGTGTCTTTTCCAAGGACAACAGGGATATCATATGTCAAAGGGATCCCTCCCCGCGTGATCGATTCCCCTGTAGTCCGCACGCGGCAAGGCTCCAAACATCCCATCTATGGAGGAGCGTCCCCTAAGTACAAGATGCGTTGAAGATACTGACAGAAGTCCTTTGACCGGGCATGCCCACTGCTGCGACTTCAAAGGGGGGACGGATTTCCAGTGTGAGACCACACTTGCAAGGGAAACAAGAAAGTGTGGAATCCAGTCTCCGGCTTTGTTACGTCCACACCCGTAGATGATCGAAACGTCGCCCGGCCTACTCACACGGTTACTCGGCTCACAGAGAGTCTTGTATCTCAAGGTCGTCGGGCTAGCAGATTGACAAAGGTTATGTACTGCGACTCTAGGAAAAAAATCACAACTAACACTCTCGATCTCGATGTGTGTCTCCTTCGTTGTGTGGCGCTTCAGCTTCCTCTTCAGCTTAGAGATACATGCAAGTGACGCTCCTCCGGGCGGGCGGCACGTCTCTGCAGTTACTTAGTCACCAACGCCTTCTCCTCTTTCTTCTCCTTCCTCTTCTTCGATTGATGCCTCTTTAACCGAAATTATTCTTTTCCACCTTCCTTTCATTCTTCTTCAGCTACGAGACATGCAGATTTCACCTCTCCGGAAAGCGAGCGCCGCCAGCGGCCTCTTCTTCAAAACACACACAGCCACACACATCCTGATATCTAAACACATATATAGAAGTATCTTCGTGAGAGACAGGGAGTTGCGTCGAGGGAGTGGCTTCTCACATGTATTCTTCCTGCAGGACGTCTTCAAACAGGTGTTTGTTCTTTTTCTTCCTCAGCAAGAGACATGTGATACCTCTCCCGATGAGAAAGACTATAGGAATATGCCTTAGTCTGCTCCTTGGAAAAGACAGGTGTTGCTTTCCTCATTTCTTCTCATTCTTCGACCCCGGGCCGTGAGGGTTTCACCCCCCTGAGGGGAAGCGTATGGAAAACGGCATATTCCTCCATCTCCTTCCTCCTCTATGGGAAAGGTGTGTGTTTTTTTCTTCTGTGGGCAGGGGATGTCTGCGTATGAAGAGTGTTTCGGTCATTCTTACATGGGTTTTTCGGCAACCAAGCACGTAGGAAAGAAGAAACGCTTCTTCAAATCTGCTTTGTCACATGTGTTGCGGTTAATTAAGTGTGGACTCTCTGCCAGGTCACTGTGTGTGTGAGATGAAATTTCACTATCAAGCCGAGGTGGGGGGCTACTATAAACAGGAAAAGTAGTTCCTACAGAAATGGCTGTTGCCGCTTGAAACACGGCATCTCTCATTTTGCCGAATTCTTAAAGTGTGCGAGTGTGGAATGGAATTCAAGCAGAGAACTGCTATGACAACGAGAACGGGTCAATAAAATGGAGAGTTTTGTTATGCTTCTTCTGCAGATGGTGTGGTACTACGGAGAATTGAACGTGTGAAAAGAGAGAGGTGAGAGAATTCATCTATGAAGAGGCGACGGGGGATAGTAGTAAACGAGAGGGGAGAGGCGATTAGTTCTACCTGTAGAGCTCTCTCCTACTGTGTGTGTGGTGGGGAGAGAGAGAGAGGACAGGTGCGTGTTTCTGTCTTTTAAGAAACAACGGGAAGTAACAATAAAAGACGGAGAAGAGGGGACTAGTTCTACCGACAGAGATCTTCCTTGCTGTGTGTTTGACTATCAAGAAGTGGAGGGGATAGGGGGCATAAGAAGAAACGAAGGGGGTGACGGGAAAAAGTTCTCACTTGTAATGCATCCTCTTTTCGTGAAAGAATCAACGGCGTGTCTCGTTTTAGGGTTTTAGGGTTTTAGGGTTTAGGGTATAGGGTTTTAGGGTGTAGGGTATAGGGTTTTAGGGTTTAGGGTTTAGGGTTTAGGGTTTAGGGT
>JAUBOD010088519.1:0-10361 GCA_032353885.1 Nothura maculosa | reverse complement strand
TGCTCTTGCTCTGCCCGTTCATCCTCACCCTTACACTACCTACTGGCTCTCTGTCCATCCCTAGGCAGAGCTCCCTGCAGCTCATGGCTCTCTGAGGTTTCCTTTGTCCATATGCCATGCACCTTTCCTTTCCATATGCCATGCACCTTTCCTTTCCTTCTCCCATGAGGAACACCCAATTTCATGCTCTCCTTATCCACCTGTCCAAGTGGTTGATGACCATCTGATCGGCAAATGGGACAAGTCTCCTTCGAAATGAAGTGTGACAACTTGTCAGGTAGCTCCCTTGCTGTGGATTTGGCTCCTGGACCTCTCCAGCCTGAGAGCTTCAGGAGTGTCATGGCTCCCCTCGGCACTCCATGGTGGTCAGCTCCAGAAGAGCTCTACTCTGCAGGACTTGATTTGGCATCAGAAGACAGTGTGTGCAGACATAAGATGAGCCAGGGCAGAGCCTGTGGGCTGACACCAGGGCAGAACCTGGGTCAGAAGGACTGAGACGAGAAGTTCAAGTTGCTCCTTTCTGCCTTCAGAGAGGAGGTGACACACCTGGGGGTGCTCCTGAGGGTGACATGAGAGAGGGGACACTGGGAGCTGCAGACCCTGGCACCAACTCTCTGTGCTAGTCTCGGAGACCTGGCAGATGGTGCCACTGTCTGCAGTCCTGAAAGACGCCCCAGCTCCACTAGCAGCACTGAGTCCCCTTCCACAACCAACAGGAGCTTCTGCGGCATCATGGCTCCCATCTGCACCTCATTTCTACCCAGGCCCAGCTCTGCTGCCCTGCACATGGCCCCTGTGCAGGCAGCGCCCAGCACATGCTGGGAGCAGGTGCAGGAGCCATCTGCTCAGCAGGGTTCCCAGCAGAGCCCTCAGGGAGCTTCCCCCAGCACTGCTTGCACAGTGGCCTATCCCCAGTGCCCAGCCCCTGTTCACTCCTGCTCCTGTCCCCCAGGGGTCAGCACTAGGCTGTCCTGAGGGCTCTGCTGGGCTCAGGGCCCACACAGAGCCCAGGCAGGGCGCCCATTCCCCTCATGGAGCTGCTGCACCCAGCGGAGCTGGGCACCTTCCAACAGGAGCCCTCCCGGGACCATGGCCAATGGGCAGTGCTGAAAACGGCTGCTGGCAGGGGTGGGTGCTGCAGTTTCCTGGATAGTTTCCACAGACCCAACAGCAAGGCTCAGATCACAGAATCACAGAATGGTTAAGATTGGAAGGGATCTCCAGCAATCATGAAGCCCAACCTTCCTCCTCGAGCAGGGACACCTCGAGCAAGTCACAAAGGGTGGCATCCAGGAGTGTTTTGAAGACCTCCAGAGAAGGAGACGCCACAGCCTCCCTCTCAGGTGGGTTCAGATCTCAGGTGGGTTCTCCCTGCCAGACTGGAGGAGGAATTAGGAGAGTACCTGTCAGTCCAGGGCTCACAGAGGAGTGCCCAGTACTCCAACTGGGAATGGATTCATGCTTGGGAAGTGCTTGCTTGGGGTGACCTTTGGGGTATAGAGCAGCATGCAGGATTGGGGCAAGAGATTGTCTCAAGGATGTGTGCTGGGGACAGGGCCTGATGGATAGTAGCACCCTGATAAAGCTGCTTTGTCCTGCGTCCTTCAGTGCAGGGCCCCAAAAGGGATCCCAGCCTTCTTTTTGGTGCCATTTGTCAGGAGGAACTATTGCACTAGGAGTTTGTGAGGTGGGCAGCATTAAAGCTTCCTCAGGCACATCCCAGGCCTCGTAGAGAGCAAGGACAAGCAGGGACGTCTGGCTCTACATCTTGTCTTCATTTTACTGTACCCGTACTCTGAACCTCCTCTTGGATTAAATGTCATCTTTTCTTTCTCTCCAAGACCCTTTCAAGACAGTCTCACTTTCTTCTGATGTCTCCAAATAACTCCTCAGATCTCACTAGTCGTTCCCACAACACCTCCACTCCGTGTTATCTTAGCTCATTGTGGAGGAGTGTACCTAGGTGAGGTTCCACACTCTCACCATGCCAGGCAAACCCTGTCCCATGAGGGATGCAGTCTTGATAGCAGTTTTGGAGGAAAAGCCCAAGCTTCTGACACCACATTGGGCAGCATCCACTTTATTACAGAGATACTATAAGGCAGCAAACTGTGACCAATCCTTAGACACCATGTAGGGAGCAGTCACACTCAAGGTGGAATGAAACCAAACATCTGTGTCGCAACATGACAACAAATACTATTAGTGTTACTAGTCCTCATAAAAATAAAAGAAATGACACTCAGTGTTAACATGAGATGCAGCAGGAGTCACTTGCAGAGAGCAAAGGCAATTTTATCATTATTCAAAAGGTCCATGAAAACAATTTCCTTAGGCCATCCTTGAGATCCTTGTTCCTCATGCTATAGATTACAGGGTTCACTGTTGGAGCCACCACTGCATAAAGACTAGCCAGCACCAGATCCAGAGCTGTGGAGGAGATGGAGGGGGGCTTCAGATGTGCAAAGGCTGCAGTGCTGATAAACAGGGAGACCACGGCCAGGTGTGGGAGGCACATGGAAAAGGCTTTGTGCCTCCCCTGCTCAGAGGGGATCCTCAGCACAGCTCTGAAGATCTGTACATAGGACACCACAATGAAAAGGAAACAACCAAACATTAAACAGGCAGTAAACATACGAAGCCCAAGTTCCTTGAGGTAGGAGTGTGAGAAGGAGAGCTTGAGGATCTGTGGTATTTCACAGAAGAACTGCTCCAGGACATTGCCTTGACAGAGTGGAATGGAAAATGTGTTTGCAGTGTGCACAAGAGCATAGAGCAAGCCACAGGCCCAGGCAGCTGCTGCAATTTTGACACAAGCTCTGCCACCCAGGAGGGTTCTGTAGTGCAAGGGTTTGCAGATGGCAATGTAGCGATCATAGGCCATGACTGTGAGGAGAGAATATTCTGCAGAAAGTAAGAAAAAGAGGAAAAAGACCTGGGCAGCACATCCTGAATAGGAAATGGCTCTAGTGTTCCAGAGGGAATTGGCCATGGATTTGGGGACAATGGTGGAGATGGAGCCAAGGTCGAGGAGGGAGAGGTTGAGCAGGAAGAAGTACATGGGGGTGTGCAGGTGGTGGTTGCAGGCTATGGCTGTGATGATGAGACTGTTGGCCACGAGGGCAGCCAGGTAGATGGTCAGGAAGATGGAGAAGTGCAAGAGCTGCAGCTCCCGCATGTTTGAAATTGCCAGAAGGAGGAACTCGTTGAGGAAGCTGCTGTTGGACATTTGCTCCCTCTGAGCAGAGGGCACTGTCCAGGGAGGAAAAACAGTGACAAGTCAGGGTTGACTTTCCTGATCAGAACGTTTTCTGTTTCCTCCCATACCTCCCAAACACTCCCACACATTCACAAGCATCTCTTCTCACCTTCTCAGCAAGGCTTTGCTTCACTTCTGTGTCTGGAGCTCCAGGTCATGCTCTCTGAGTTCTCCAAGTGTCAGGGAGAGGGTGTGACACCGTGCATGGTGCTGCTGGTCAGGACTCTGTGATGTGACTCTGCTTCAGACAGAAAACTCACGATCAGTTTTGAGACAAAGATCCATGTCAGGGATTACAGCGGCTCTGTAAGATCTCTGGCTCCCTTAGGGGAGAGGGTCAACCTTGAAGACTTCAGAGTGCACCTGTGAGAAAGAGAAGTTACTTAGATAGCAGAAGACTGTAAACAAGTCTAAGAAAGTCTCAGCTAGAGAGCAGGGTGAGAAAACTTGCAAAACTGACCAAGCTGAAGTTTGTCCAATCACAACCTTGTTATTGTATTTTGCTGACTGCTGCAGCCAAAAAGTCAATGACATGATTTTACATAAAACACATAAAAGAGCACATATGGCTTAATAAAGCTCTCTCTCTATTCTCTCTGTAATTATTTTGACCAGGTGTCATTATTAGTCTGCCACTACAGCAACAGATACACAGCACTTAGATGCCCGCACACAGACAACCCCAGCAGCAATTCCATTTCCTCAGCCCTTCTGTGGCTTCTCCGTGGCAATTTCAGCTGTCATGAATGTCCTACAGAGGAGCTGTCCCTATTCACAGGGCAGCACACAGCCCAGCAGCTCACCACAGGGAGGGACAAGGGTCTCAAAGGCGGCCTTTCCTGAAGGACAATCAGCTCCTTCCCCAGCCCCACAGACTGTTCTGCTTTGAAGCCCAGGAACCAGGATGATCCTTGTGCTCTCCCGCCACTGGAGACACCTCTGCAGAAGTAACCACATGGTCTACACGAGACTCCAGCTGTAAATGTCCTCCCCAGAAAAGCCAAGAGTAGGAGGAAGAGCAACTCAGCATGGGAGGGAAACAAGCAGCAGCACTTTGGTCCTTGTGCCTGGGGTGGCAAAGGCAGAATGAGAGAGGTGCAGTGGGGAAGGCCCTGTCCTACCTCAGCTGCACAGAGCAGCTCAGCAATGGAGACATGTGTGCCCAGCCATGTGTTCCCATGTATTCCCAGCCCCTTTCCCAGGGTTTAGGGAAAGGGCTCACGGCAGCAGAACTGCTCCTCTCCTCTTCTGGGGTTCTGGTTGCCAGAAAGGCAGCTTGTGTCCAGGATCCCACGGCCCTGAGGGCAGAAGGTTCTGCTGGGTGGCAGAGGGAAGGTGAAAGCGCTTGCTGAGGGGAAAGGTCTGCTCTGCTGGGTCTAGCAGAGAACGTCCTGCATGCCGACCTCACATGAGGTTTCTGGCAGCTGTTTCTTCTTACCAGTGCATAACGTGCAGTGCTTGGAGATGTCCTTGCCGGAGCTGTTCCTCTGCCCCTACACTGTCATCCCACTGTCATCTCAACTCTACCCTATAGAATCCTCCACACAGAAGGAAACTACCCAGCAGCATTTTCCTGCCTGCAGATACTGAAGAGCAGATGAGAAATCCTTGATGTGGCTGGCACGGTGATTCTAAAGCAGTCTGCAGGTTGAGGAGTGGTAAGGGCATCTGCAAAGCTCCTCATCCCTCCGGGTGCTGGTGAAGATGCTGCATGTCCGTTCCCACCATGCAGCAAGAAGTGCGTTGCAGAGCTCCACCATGAGTATGTCCTCATAGCGAGTAGGAGCTGTGAGCAGCCCTGACGCAGGCAGCATCATCCCTGCAAGACAAGGAACCGGAGGCCTCTCCTTCCATGCAGAGCTACTCCCCACAGCACCGTGGGAAGCTCCTGAACAGGCCGAGTGCTACCCCTCATAGGCGACAGAGTCACTGCCCAGGGCTCACAGCACCCTGGGGTGCAGGGACACTGCTCTGCGGTACAGCCCATGCACACCTGTGTGCACATCCAACCTCACACCACTGTCAAGTGCCTGGGAAAAGGGAGCAGGATGCACTATTCTCATCGCAATGTGGCAAGGAATCCCTGCCCTGAGTCATCTGCTCCTCCCCTACAAAGAAGAAACGCCGGAGTAAAACCCTGGAAATCAAATTTCGTGACTGGATGGGTATAAAAGACCCTTCCAGGACCCTCAGCAAAATTTCCCTGCAGCCAGAGACCCACCAGTTAAAAGACTGTGAAGATTTTTTCAACAACAAGCTCTGCTCTGTGCTCCCGCTCCACACTGCCCTTCCCCTCTCACTGCCTTCTCTCCTGTGCTGTGCGCAGCAGCAGGCAGTGTCTGCAGCCCTGCTGCTCTGGCCACAGCAGCTGCTCCTGCACACAGGGGCTCTGGGCAGGGCTGCCAGGTTGACGCGAGCTGTCTGTGTCCCAGGAGCCTGGCTCCACTCAGCAGCAGAGGACTAGCTTAACTTACCACTTTCTCTTTCCCTTGGGATGCCCTGTCCTGGGAGAAGTGCACTTCAACAAAGTAAAATAATCACCTGTTTATTAATCACATTTCCCAATGAGCAGAGACAGTGAATTCCAACATTGCAGTTAATTGCATCACAGAATGACTCTGTAAGAAAGTTGGAAATGTCCCCTTTTGGAAGCCTCATTTCACATCCCTTGACTACACCGGAGACCAAGGAGTGGAGAAGTGGGGAGGTCATTGACATCCTGTTCAAGTGCTGAATCAGAAATATCAATCTGGGCAGGTCCTGCCTAGGCCTGAGTCCCAAGTCATATTCAGATCCCTCCTGTAAGCTCCACAAACACATCGGTGGTGGGATTCCCCTTGTCAAAACCAAAGGGAGCATAGCACAGAGATCTATACACAAGATCCTTGTCAAAGCTCCTCTACAATCACTGCAGATGAAGGCTGAGAGTCATTGGCTCCCCCTCAAATACCTGGGGACAGTGGTAGAGCCTGAGGAGGTCCAAGACATATGCCAGCATCTGCTTGCTCTGATGGACGTACTGGAAGAGCTGCATCCTGCTAGAGTATGAGTTGGGGTCCAGCTGGGGAATTGTCTTCACCATCTGAAATAACTCGAAGGGGCCAACTACAATAAGTGGCCCACTCCCCATGGAGATGGGACATGTGAAGCTTCCAGGATTAACCAGCAGCCCTTGTAATTCAATGATTTGATGGTACAGAAAACAGCTGGCAGGGCCTTGTCACATGCCTGGGGTGTCCAGCAAACTCACATGTCTCTAGCAGATACAGCAGGGGACCTACAGGAACCTTGACCACTTGCTCCAGGGCATCCTGCATGAAATTCTGGTCACCCCACCAGATGAGATGAACAGGCAATGGGCTCATGAGGACCTCTGGGTGGCTTCACTGAAGGCTTTCAAGGCCCATGACCACCTTGAGGGGCACCTGGTTCTTCCTGCCCCAGCATCAGGCATAGGCAGAGAGTGGACGCTGCTCTGCTGTGTCTGGGAGGAGGTGCCTATGGCCAGGAATCCCTGTCCCCTCGCTGGGGCAGCTCCTGCCTGGCTATCCCGGCCCAGGGCTCCTTCCTGCCATCCCAGTGCTCTCCGTGCAGTTCCCATCCCTGCTGCCCGCTTCTCCCTCCAGTCTCATCTCTCACCTCCCTCATGCTCAGGCACTCAAGGGGTCCTGTTCACAGATGAGGAGCTGGTATTTGCCGGCTGCTCCTTCTCCGTCCCCAGCCCTCGCTCTGGGGCATTCCTGCATGGCCAGCGCCTTTCCGCCCTGTCCTCTGTACAGACAGACGTGTCCCCACAGTCCGTGTCACAGCCCAGCCCTCTGATCAGCTGGTCCCACTGAGGGGACCTCCCAGGCCCTTGGCTGGTGCTGCTCCTGCAGCTGTCCAATCGTGCACAGGGACAGAAGTGACCGCACAATGAGCCTGGGACCTTCAGCTGGCTCTGACCTATCATCAACAAGGACAGAGATGATGTCACAAGAAACCTCAGCAACCCAGAGCCTGCTGATGGCATCAGGTCAACAGAGAAGGATGTGACCTCAGAGTCACCATCAGAGCCATATCCCTGCTGCTGGCGTATCAGGGGCTGGCACAGCACTGACGTCACCATCAGCATCCAGGTCATGTGCCTGCTGCTGACCTATCAGGTAGTGGCACAGCTGTGACCTTCTCTGATGCCATAGAAAAATGCTGGCAGATTCCTGGGGTGTCCACCACATGTCTCTAGAAGGTACAGCATGGGATCTACAGGAAAACCATGACCCTTTGGAGTGGTTCCTGGGAAAGTGCCCCAGGGCATCCTGGTTTTCCTACTTGTATCCTAATAAATGAATTCCAACACTCTCAGTAGGGAAAGTGTATTCCATCTACATCCGGCGTGATGCATGGATAGTAGGCACATCACACCAGGGTCTGTGCTCTGTCTCTGCACACTCAAACCCTTGTCGCTCTCCTCCTGCGCAATGTCTACTTTCCCTGCCAGTTCATAGGAAGAGGGACAGGACTAATGATAACCTCAGGGTGGCTGGATCACAGGCTACCCAGGCCCAGGGAGTTCTTCAGTGATAACTTGTCATTCCTAGGGTTTAGCTTAAGGTTCCAGGCACCACAGAGACAGTTTGCACAGCCACATGGAAAAGATATTTTGCCAGCCCTGCTCATAGGACATTCTCAGTACAACACCGAAGATCTGCACATAGGACACCACAATGAAAATGAAGCGACCAAAGATTAAACAAAGACTAACCACAATAAGCCAAGCTTCCCTCAAGTAGAGGTCTGAGCAGCAGAGCCTGAGGATCTGATGGATCTCACAGAAGAGCTGCTCCACCACCTTGCCTTCACACAGTGCAATGGAAAATGTGTTCCCAGAGTGCAGTTCCCAGGCAGCTGCTGCCCTTCGGACAAGAGGGCCCCATATCCTCTTCTGCAAATGGCCACAAAGTGGTCACAGGCCATGACTGTAAAGAGAGACTACTCGTCTGGGATGAAAAAGGAGTAACATAAAACCTGTGCAGTACATCCCAAGTAGGAAATCACTCTGTTGTCCTATAGGGAGTTGGCCATGGATTTGGGGACAATGGTGGAGATGGAGCCAAATTCAAGGAGCGAGAGGTTGAGAAGGAAGAATGAGAAATGAGAAGACATCTCATGAAATGAGAAGACATCTCTGCTCCCCAGCTTCATAGAGCAGGAGACTCACAACTGAGCTCCACAGCACTAACCAAGGCCAGGACTTGTAGGCTGTCCTGGGGAGAAGGGCTGCACGGAGGGCCTGCAGGCAGCCAGGGTTATGGATCTGGTGCTCATGAGAGCAGTGGGGAAGCCCATGGGCAGCCTTGCTGTGGGCAGGACCAGGCAGCAGAGAATCATAGCAGGTTCTTATCTAGCAAAACAGGAAGGAGGAATCCTCTTTATTAAAAATCCCACTGCATTCCCCGTTCTTTAGCAGGACAGCCTCTGCAGGTGCTGCAGCCAAGTCAGTGAAGCAGTAACAGCTCTTTCTTTCCTTCATATTCGCTGCCAAGTGCCTCCATCTCAGGAGAGATTGACCTTCTTATCCCCATCCCTACTTTGCAGGACAGTATTTCTCACTTCCTGCTTTCACATTCTCCCTTCTTACCCTCTGTGTGTTGTATTACTGCCCTGCAGCTCATGTGCAGGAGCACATTCCTAAGTGTCTTATCAATCTCCCTATTTCAAACCCACACGTGGAGTCCCTGCTCCAAGGGGTTTCTTCAGGGTTCATACTGGTGTCATTTAGTTAATGAGCAGCTCCCCTCACTCCCAGGCATTCCTGTGACACTACCCTTGTGTTTCAAGCACTCCATGTGCCATCCCTCAGCACTCAAGGTCCTCTGGAGAAAGGCCAGAGGGCTGCAGAAGGGATAAGATATGAGAATGGGGCCATGGGGTGGTGACAGGGGGACAGGCATGGCGTGGAGCATTGTGGGCAAGGGGCAATGATGAGAGGATTCTCACAGGGCCAGAGATGAGGGGCTGTCGCTCTGAGTAGGGAGATGGGTCCAAGCCCAGGTGACTCAGATGAGGACAAGGCCTCAGGGCACGGGCTGAGGGGCTGCCCATGGGCTGGGGTTGGGGCCCAGCGCGAGATGGCAGTGGGAAGGCCCTGTCACCGTCTGGGTCCCCATGCGAGGGGTGGCCCCCATCCCTGTGACACTGTGGCCAGTGCCATTGCAGCTGCTGCAGTGCCCAGATCTGTGTATGACGGCTCACGAGGTGGCGCTGAGGCTGTGCTGGGCACAGCTGGGCCATGAGCGGCAGGTCCCGCGCTGACTGGGCCTGTGCAGCCTGCTCATCCTCTGCGAGGAACCCGCCACGGTGATTGGGCACTCACTGATAGTGAGGAACCTGCCATGGTGAGTGGGCACTCACTGATGGTGCCCGTGTCCGGAACCCTTTGAACCCCAGCACTGTGAGGAACCTCCACGCGTCTCCCTGCACCTCCCTCCCTACTTACTGCACCAGTACAGGTTAGGGGTTGACCTGCTGGAAAGCGGCTCCATGGAAAGGGATCTGGGAGTCATACTGACATCAAGGTGAGCATGAACCATTAATGTGCCCTAGTGGCCAAGAAGGCCAATAGGATCCTGGCCTGCATTAGGAGGAGGGTGTGCAGCAGGATGAGGGAGGGCATCTTGATGCTGTACTCAGCTCTGGTGAGGCCACATCGGGAGAACGGGATGCAATTCTGGGCTTTCCAGTGCAAGGACAAGGAACTTTTAGAAAGGATGCAGTGTTGAGTGGCTAAGATGATTGAGGTAATGCAGAATCTATCTTCTGAGGAAAGACTTAGCGAGCACGGCTTTTTTAGTGTGTAGAAGACAAAATTGACAGAGGATATGATCATTATGTACAAATACCTGAGGGGAGAATGTAAAGAGGATGGGACAAGGCTCTTCTTAGTGGTGGCCATAGGCAGAAAAAAAGAGGTAAAGAGTCTAAATTTAAACACAAGGAGCTTCACAGAATCACACAGAATCTACAATGTTGGAAGGGAGCTCTAAAGATCATCTGGTCCAACCTTCCCGCTCCAGCAGGCACACCTAGAGCAGGTGGCACAGGGTGGCGTCCAGGCGGGTTT
>JAUBOD010088518.1:0-10443 GCA_032353885.1 Nothura maculosa | reverse complement strand
TCCCTCCATACAGATCGCGTCTGCAGAAGACGCAACTGGATCTCGCGCTGTCTCGTACCCTTGCCCAGACAGTAACGGCATTTCCTCCGCAGAAGCTGTCACCGAGGAGTGGTGCACCCCTGACCACGTCACCAGTGCAACAGAAGACCAAGACAGAGGCGAGGAGAGACGCGAGGGCTCCGACATGGACGACAGACACGAAACAGACTTTGAGGATTCTGAAGAACCTGGCCAGCCTCGTGAAATAGTTGTGGTGCTGTCTTGGGACAGCAGGGAGAAGCGCACCATCAAGAAGAGGAGAAGCGGATCAATGCCTCCAACGAACGTTTTCACTTCCCCCTTTGATTCACCCGCTTCATTCTCCTGCTCGATGTCGTGTAGTTCTTATCCTGCAAGTGAAAGTAGCGTAGGGGGGAGCGAGGGGTGGGTCCTGAGTGAAAGTTCTTTTGTTGATTCTTCCGAAGAATGGAGCACACGCTCATGGATTTCAGGCACAGACACCGAACAGACGGACGGAAGTGAAGGCCATTCTTCGGCTGCATCATCTAGGACGCTTTCCCCTCCCAAATCCGTTTTTTCACCTCGTAGTCGACAGGATGCAGAATTTACCAGAACCGTCGGGGAGGAGGACTACACGGAAGTGGGAAGACAACCCAGTGATATTGTGTGGCAGACGGCAAAGAAAGAAGCAGGGACACAAGGAACGGCAGTCAGCAAAGAGGCGCGTGACATTACACCACCATTGAGCCAGAACTGCTCAACTTCGGCACATGGAAGTCGGGAGGTAAACCTACTTGATGTAATGCTCTCAACGATGCCGTCGACTGCCGAGAGACACAAAGTAGATTTGCGCAGTAACGGACTGAAATGGTTAAAAGAAGACCGCCCTTACCTGAATCCTGTTCCCGGCAAAAGTGACTTCTTCTCCATCGAGGCTCCCGTAGCCCAGGCTGGTGCAGAAGGTGATGACCGGCAACAAAGAACTCCACGCCCCGTGTTTCCCACGTCACTTCCCTTGTCCGCATCAAATCTGCCATCTTCCCTGAAAGGTGTTCCTGAGTCTAGTGAAACCACTACAAAACTGAGACTCACAACTTCACGACCTTCACTTAATAATCCTATATTCCTGGGGCGCTTACAAACGTGCCTGGTATCACTGATATCACTCAGTCGCGTGACGCCTCCAACTAGGCGTGCAAGCCGCTACCCGCATTCTGTAAGCGTTGGCGTACAGCATTCATCTTCATTGACCGCCGAACAAGGTCAAGGTATACCTCGGCTCTCTCTGTCTTGTATCAGCGAGCCCACTCTGAAGATTAAGCACAGCCTTTCGAGCAGACAAGCCAACAGCAAATCGTTGTATCCCTCTCCGCCACGAGCAACCGCAGTCTATTTTCAGCCGCAAAAGAACGCAAGTGCATCATCCCCCCTTCACCGTTACGGCCCCAGTCTTTATGATACCCGGAGTTTGGGTCTGCAGTGGCTGACGTCGCTCCCTCCACCGGACAGAACCCTCTCCCCACTGTCGACGGTGGCCAGCAGCGGTACCTGCGTGAGCGACGATGGATCGAAGAGACGGAGAAGCAGAGCCCGTGCACTCCTCACCGCAGGAAGTAACAACGCCTCCATGAGGCTCGAGGCAGCCTAATACAAACGCATTTTGACAAAGAGCCGTGTTTCTATAAAACCTCTAAAGTACCCCGTCATTCCTTCATGTGGCACACAAGGGGTTAAAGCGACTTGCCCACACTAGGTGGAAAGCAGGGACGCGCTGAGGCAAAAACATATTTTGCGTCTCCATTTCGCACCTCTCCACCTCAATATGGCCCAGGACATATGTCCGGTGCCTTAGTGTGTGCACCTACCTCAGCTGCACCTGTAGAATACAGAAAAGAAGACACAGAAGGTGACGGACGTGGGACGAAAATCGGAAAAGCAACAAAGCCGAGAGTTGGGGTAGAGGAGGAAGTAGCACGGGCGTGGCAGCAGCAGAGAGAAACGGGCCGTTCTCTTGACCTGCGTTCTTCTCTGGAGATCGATCCTTCAGCTGCACCGCCCCAACCTGCTTCTGATGCAAAATTGAGCAGGGAGGAGACTGGAATTGTGGAGGGACGACGTGCAACGGCTGAACAGGCAACAAGAGAGGCACGACGGTCACAAGTGCACAAAGCGAGGTTGATGTCACATTGCCCCCTCGCGGAATGCTCAGGAGCGCAGAGACTTGCCAACAAGGAGGAAAAACGTGAAGGGTACTCTTCTTCTTCTGGACAGTACAAGGGTATCACGCCAGCCAGCACTGCAGGTAGACGCCCAGAAAATCTCCGCGATGAAGGTTTGTCGACTAGCGCAGTATATCCAAAGACATCAAGTCCAACCGAGTGTGATGCGCAGATAGAAACGGCGGAAGGCAGTACAGCCAGTCACTACGCTGCTAGTATCCCACGCGAGGGCGTTGAACTTACATTCCCTCGTGCGACCCTGGCGACGGCTTCTGCTGTTGCTTCTTGTGCACACGGAAACCGTATTACATTGTTGGCCCACTGCGCTCCTCAGTGTGCCACGTCCGCGGAGAAGGCAACAGACTGCGCTTGTTTCTTCCGTGGTCCCGCAGACGACTCGGCAGACGCTGTCGCACGGGACATACAGAGCACGCATGGAGAGGTAGCAAAACTCCGTTGCGTCTCTTCTCCTATTATGCAGTTGCCCTATAGGAGAATTTCGTCCGCAACACCGTCGCAAGCCCGAAAAACCGCTGCTACTCTGCCAGTAGAGGCTACTTCTTTTCATACAGCGACTGCGTCCGCCGGAAGTATAACTGGTTCTGCGCCTTCGTCAGAATTCTGCGAGAGAATTACTACTCTGCAGACACGTCAGGAGCCGCATGCTCCACGACCTGTGCCCCTTGCGGCTCTATGGTTGAGGGAGACTGAAGGTGAAACAGCTGTAGATATCCTGAGTCAGACAGAAAGCGTTCTGTGGGCACTTGGTCAAGGCTTTGCATCTGTAGTGGAGACGAGCGTTGCTGCTCTTCGCAGCCTGCTTGATGTAGATTTTGCGAAAGAGACACCTACATCCTCAGCACAAACAAATACGGGGGAGGGCGATAATGCCTCCTGTACGTCTGTTTATTCCAGCACTGCCTGCTCAGCCGCTACAGATATCATCACTGCAGGAAATGTGGACGCGACCAGCACAGCAGTTGTACTCCCCGAGAGGGCCGCAGAGGCAGCTGTCGGTTTCGTGGCGTCTGCGACAGTCAGCTGCGGCGAAGATGTCTGGACTGCTTCACCCGCTGCTGGCGACATTAGCACGGATCCTTTTGCTGCCTCGCGTTCCGCTGCGGCATCCTCCTGTTCCGCTGTAGCGCCTACCGACTCCGCATCCCCTTCATCTCTTCTCTCTGTGAGATGCCCCACTACATCCGTAGAGTGTACGAATGGATCAGGGACTGGTTCCTATGCTTCGGTTGCCAGAAGGAAGACCTTTGACGCGAATGATCTGAACCTTGCCGCTGCAAATGCTGAGTCACTTTCGCGCGGTTGCAATCTGTACACGGTGACGATCTACACGGCAAGACCAGGCCGCGCATCATCCTCTTCGTCTACGACAGCAACTCTTCATGCAAAACAGCCTCTTCTTCGACTGTGTGCATCGAAGCACGCGACGAAACAGGCTCCTTCATCCCAGGGTATATCTGAGGACATTTCGACAGCAGCACCATCATCAGCAGTAGCGATTCGCGGCGCACGGACTTCTTCTGAAGAAGGGTCCGCTGCGGCACCAAGCACCTCGACACCATGTAGTGTCCCATACAGCGCCTCAGGGACCACTTTTACTTCAGGTACAGCATCTAGCACAGCGTGCTCATCCGCAACAGATGTCATCACTGCAGGAAATGTGGACTGGTCCAGAACAGCAATTGGAGTTGTTGGGTCTATGGCGTTTCTGCCGCTCGACGGATCCTCCCTATGTGAGGAGGTAGGTGGACATGGTTCTGCGGATGGCAGTTGCCTGGAGGCACAAATTGTTCGACACCCCCTCAATTCGGAGCAGACGTGAACGATGGATTTACCCCCGCTTCGTTCATTGTTTCTCACATTTTTCCGCGCATGCGGAGTCTATATGTCTCCTGAATTTGTCATTCGGAAATGTTTACAGAAAACATCTTTTCCCTCTTCCTCCTGTGTGTCGTGTACAAATGCATCCTCTGCTGCCGGTTCTTGCTCGTGTCTTTCTGTACAGAGGCCTTCCTGTTCATTGAAGCCAGCAGGCTCACGCGCACTGTCTTGTCTTCTACGCAGCGCGCCCGAATGCCAAGTTCAACAGACATACAGAATCCGCACAAGGGGGACAATGTGAGAAACGAAGAACGAAGCGGGTGTGAATTCATCGTTCACGTCTGCTCTGAACGGAGGAGACGCCGAACAATTCGTGCTTCCGGACAACTGCCATCCGCAAAACCATTCCCTCCTACCTCCCCACATAGGGAAGGCCCCTGGAGCCGCAGAAACGCCGTTGACCCAACAACTGCAATTGCTGTGCTGGGCCAGTCCATATTCCCTGCAGTGATGACTTCTGTAGCGGATGAGCACGCAGTGCTAGGTGCTGCACCCCATGCTAAAGTGTTGCCTGAAGCGCTGGCTGGGACACTACATGGTGTCGTAGTGCTTGGTGCCGCAGCGGATCTTTTTCTAGAAGACGTTCGTGCGCCGCACATCGCTACTACTGATGCTGGTGCTGCTGTCGACGTATTCTTAGATCTATCCTGCGTGGGAGGAGGCTCCTTCGTCGCCTGCTTCCTTGTACCCAGTTGAAGAACAGGCTCTTCTGCATGAAAAGTTATTGTCGCAGACGGAGAAGAAGCGCGGTCTACGACGTCTCGTAGAAGTGTCTTCGCTGGAAAAATGTCCTCAAGTGCGTGTTCAGCGGCTGATGTTGCAAGGCTCTCTCCTCGGCTTGAGTCTCGCTGCGTGATTTCGTCCGCCTTGTTGGAGAAAACACTACATGTGTAAACAGGAATGGGATGACTGCAGTGGCCTTCAAGCGACGTGTTCTGTTGTTTCGAGAAAGAATTCCACTTCCACCGTTCAAATCTCGGTCTCCTCTTCGACTAACGCCCCTCCAAAAAAGGCAGGAACCCCTTCCTCCATCGCGCTTCCTGTCGTTGTCAAGATTCACCTTCACCAAGTTCTTTTCCAGTTGTCTCTGCACTTCCCTTCCACGTCCACCAACCAAAGTTACGACAGGGCTCCACAAGTTCAGAAGCAAGAAGTGCACACTATAGACAGCTTGCGAGGGCGACCCCAGGCGCCTCACTTGTTGAATATTCATGCAACTTTACACCATGTCCGACAGGCGGGTGCTGGGCCGAAGAAAAGTCCACTAAACGTAGGCGGCACTTGTTTCTTACTCTTGTGCAGACGCGTACACTCATGCGCTGCCGCCCGAAAGCATTTCTTTGAATTCGGTGCTATTTCTCTAAGGGCATGTGGAAACATGAGGAAGCCTCCCTCATGCTGACGGCTGCACGCGTACTAAATGAACACGTTTTGCTCAGCGCTCCACACTCCGGCGTCTCAGTACAAGGCATCGGCGGATACGACTTGAGAGCTATACAGAAACCACTCTAGCAGAGCGATTCTCTGGCCCTTCACCTTCATGACGAGGAAGTCTTTCATTAGTTTCCTACACTGCATCCGGGTTACACGTACGCTGTGGGGAAGCAGCGAACATTAGAGTGGAGACGAAAATTCTGCCGACTGCTCTGTAAGCTGCGACAGTTTGCAGAGCATTCCGTTCGTCGCAGTTCTTGAAAAGCACTCCCCGACTCCGCGTAGGCACGCTTCCACATCTACGTACCTGTGGAAAGCCTTGTGGCCGTGCATGATTACTGGTGAAAACACGTTCGTACAGAGAGTGTGCTCGGTGCTCTTTCACAGATTTTAGGCAGCAGCGCACCGGAAGGAAGGCCGTCCTTGATGTTGAACTCACACGCCCACTCGCACCGACGTGCCAGAGCACAACGGCCACGTTCCTTGAGGTTCTTCTTTCTTTACAAGACATACAAGCGCACAGCGGGACAGGGCGGGAAATTAAGAACGTACACCTGACTAATAGTCAGAAAGCTAACTTCCTGCAGATTATTCCATCATTTCTCACGCACATGTCGATACTGACAGGTACAGTGGACCTCTGTGGTACAGGGCTCCGAACATCGGCAACCTGCCACAGCGACAACTGTGTCCTTAGCCTGCACGGCTAAGTGCGAAAGCACGTGAAGAGAAATGTACACTGGGTCTGCACTTTGGCGGCCAGGATTAGCTCGCCGGCTCTATCACGCGTGCCCAAATCAATCAGAAATATAAATGCAGGGGCGCAAACGAGATCGTGTGAGGACTCCTACGATCGTCTTGGGCACTGGGAGGTCACGGGGATCGTATGAAGAGTGGAGGCCTCAGTGCGCACGCAGGGCAAGACTGCAGATGGAGACAGTGCGCATGATATGTCCGATGTCTGCCCGCATACGGACGAAGGCATATCAATAGTCTGCACGCGTACACCACCAGCAAGCCGCTTAGTAAGCCGGAGAACGGTGGTTCTCCGGACGAAGTGAACGTGTTTCGAGGGCTGCACGCTGGCGGATACGTGCTCGTAAGTGTTTTTAGATGCGGCAGAGGCTGCCTAGAAGTTGACCTTCCTCTGGAGATACACGCAGACATATTGTTTCAGTAAGCCTGCAGGTCCGCGCAAACGCCGGCTCCACGGTATTACGGGTACGCTCAGGGCGGACTGCAACATCATTGAAAGCTCTCACTTTCAAGTGGAACACGCACCTGACCGTCACCTGCTGTACACTTAAAAGAGATCCGTAGCGTTATGCTACGTACCTTCACCGACATGCTGGCGGAAAACATTGAATCTACGACGCCTGGCGCAAGAGTGTCCGCACCACGAGGTCATCTCGCACGCTCTGAGGTGTTGCAATCACTTTTTATGAACTTGCACTAGCTGCATTCGAGTCGCACATCCTCTACTGCGAAAAAGTGATGATCTTCAGGATGATTGACGGAGATCCAAGGAAGCTGCTGGATACCAGGGAGCAAGCCACCTGCTTGTGTCAAATTGAGCAGGATATGTCACAGCAGGAAACTGTGAGCACAGCAAGACGGAGCGGGCACCTGCGTCGGTGCGTGTTGTCAACATCTTAGTTGCAACGTCCTCTATACGCATGGAAGTCAGCTTGACGACAACATCGGTTGTTGTGCGCTCAGCACTCTCCACACGGTTTGAGGTGTTCCCATAAAAGGAAAGATACAGAGTATTTGGGCGCATATTGTTTCTTGAATAAACCCACTGGTCAAGAGGGACACAGCGCCGAGTTCTTAAGACGCGATCACAGAACCTGTAAAAAAGGACGCACGGCCCGTCTGTACTACAGGCAGATACCCCCGAAATCGGTGCATTCAAACGAGACCTGCTATGACTTCCGCAGGTCGTAGGGTGTCTCTGCGACACAATTCTATTTTTTGAAATTTCGAGAATATAATTGACAATTCATAGGCTTTACCTACGGCAAGGCAGAGACTGGAAAAAGGGCAAAACGGCTGAGGAGAAAGTCGGCGACACGAGTTATCCGTGGCAGAGCGTATAAGGAAAGCCGGCACGCTATAGCCGAGTACTAGCAATCGATCACACTTGTTCCGCCGCTATTACGACTTTCTGCTGCTGTGTATGGTATCATGCCTGTGGCATGTATCAGGACAAGACGGAAAATTTTGAGCCAGTAATTTACACCGTTCACCGAGAGCCTCGCAGAAGCGGTGCGACTTTCCTCAAAGTCCTTTCGACCCAACTGCAATGCTGTCTGCTGGGCTTTATACATGGGGTCGTCATATCAATTTTTTCAGGGTGTTCACAGGCTGTGTACAAATACACAAATACGTGTGCACATCTATGGCTAAGGGCGGGTACGGCGAACGCCGGGAAGAGAGTCGGAGCCGACCACCAGCAGAACGCGTTGAGGAGTCGACACGATGCAAGACTGGAACAAAAGGCACAAATAGGAGCACATGAGAAATCACGGTTATATGTGACCGATGTATCATCCGCAGTTCCCCAGCTTAATGACCACGAAGTCGAGAGTCGAAATGACAACGTCGCGGGTTAGAGCACTTTCAGAATGTCGCCCATTGATACTTCACGATGAATTCCCCGGAGCCCTCAGCTTCACCACTGCGCAAGTGAGGGGAAAAGGTTACCTTTCACTGTCCACGTAGCACAGGACGAGAGTAGCTAAGTGGAAACATGTTGTCCCATTTGGTGACGGGCGTGAAATTGCGGCCAGCGGCTGCTGCTGGTGCCTCGTAGAGAACGGTCAGTTTGCCAGTGAAGGCCTGTCACTAACAAGAGGAAGACTGCACTGTGTTTTACATAGTGCCCACTTACAAGTGGAAGTGAAAAGCACGTACACTTTGTACGTACAAATAACCGCGTATGTGTGTTCTGCAAAGATGAAACGGCGTCGCTACGTTACAGAAACGTAGATTTATAGCATACAGTATGAGCCCTGTGACTATTACTTCACTGCCAGACCCAAGTCAAGTTTCTACTGACGGGAGAGAGTGTGTCTACGAGTTCCAGAATCCTTGTACCTCACGTGTAGCGTCACCTTGTTTGCTCGGACACAGAGACCACTTTCCTGAATAGAGGAGATCCACGTGCACCGGTTCCTGTGTGGAGACGTACACGCCTTCGTCACAAAGAGGCGCAGCATCTAGAGACTTTTAAAATTGCGCTTCAGCATAACGGTGAAGATTTCAGTTGCCTTTGTCTTCGCATGACGGGGGGCGCGCTTGTGTTCAGCTCACGTTGTCTGAGTTCAGTTGTGAAGGCAGGAACACGGAAATTGGTCTCCAGTGTTTTAAAATTGTGCACCAAAGACCTGTGGGAGACTCCACAATACCATATAGCCACACGGTCAAACACAACTGCAGGTATGCTAAAGTGAATGGCCTAGAGCATTAACGAGAGTGTTCACACACAACACGTCACACCTGTTCATTCTCTATGGTGTCACAGAAATTCGTGCGCATCGAAAAAACTACTAACTGTCTCCTTGCAGATGCCACACAGTGTTTCACGGGTGTCGCAACAGAACATCTGCACACTTTCCCTCCGTGCAGCGCAGGGGCTACTACTGTAATGTGCACTATCTAGTATGAAGGCAGCCTTCCGAAATCAGAGACGCATTCAAGACAGCAGGTACACATTCGTGCCACTTTTCGACGGTTATTATGGGACCCAAGGGCCGGATCTGCACTGCAGACCACGAACAGCTCGGAATATCCATATTTCACTTGCAACCTACAGTATTTTGTCTCGAAGAACAGTGAAGACGTCAGGCAATAATTGCAGAAGTCAGATTGCTGTCCACTGGCTATGGCCGGCGCTTGTTCAAAACAAAAGTCTTTTCGCGATAGAAGGGTCGCAATTGTGAAGAAGCAGGATCAAAGCTGCCTGAGAGTCGAATTTTCTAGGCTCGTGCCATCTGACGACACGCCGTGAAGGATGGCCGCAGCTTCGACCTGAGCAGCGTTTCACGCGTCTGCAACGTCGGCACGGGAGGCGTCTTGTGGTTAGCGCACAACTGTGCACACTGGCAGGAAGCTGTGCTCCACTGCAATTCTGTCGCCGCTGTGCAGCACATTTCTTAGGTTATTCACCATATGCGTCAACACCTCGGCATGAATGGCCTTCTCTTGTGCACGAGTTGCAGGTTCGGAAATCTGATGACGCTCAGTCAAAGCTTGCCAGTATGTGTACACAAACCCTTCTACTTCCTCTTTTTCAAGCATATGCTGAACGTTCACCAGACAATCAGAAGCACGCTTTACGGAGGTACATCGCTGTGCAGCAATGAAGCGAATTTTGAGTAGCGGTTGGTCACGGAGCCTCTTCGCAAACGCGTCGTGAAGCCCGCGGGCGTACGTCTTCTGCTGCAAGGAGAGACCGTTTTGCTCGAAGTTGTTGCAGATGGATAGCACGTTTCACTCCACCTCTGAATCAGAGAGAGGCGATTTGTCAATCCTTCCAGCACACGCTAACGTACGTCCACAGTCTTCCCCCACACCGCACGCCTAAGCCGTGAATTTAGACTCCGCGTCGCAAAGAACCTGTACGCTGAAGGATTTCACTATTTATTTTGCCGAACCTATGATTACTGCAGACGTCCATTATATAGCCTCCTTCTGCACTCACATTCCTGATCGTAGACGTAGGCAGGCGCTGGCAGCGTATCCTTTCGCCGCCACACGTTGCACGTACTCATCGCACACCTCTCCGCTAGAGTTCCACCAGCCAGTGGCGCCGACAATGAGCCTGCAGCGCACAGGCAGCGCGAGCTGTAAAGGTGTACCGTGTGCACACTTCTGCACACGTGAATTA
>JAUBOD010088516.1:0-10488 GCA_032353885.1 Nothura maculosa | reverse complement strand
CACGCCTGTATCGACGGGCACACCTCCAAAGAGATTGGGACGTTTTGGAGGTCCTAACCGATTAGATACGCCTAGCCCTTTGCCTCTCGATGACTCCGAAAGGCGGGCACAGGGCGAGTGGCTTGGTTCAGCAAGCCCAAGCTCACTGGCGCCCCGCTGCTCCCAAGATGGTGCCGTTGTTTCAAGCCCGCCTCCTCCCGCACGCTTTGCAACCAGGCACGACTGTGCTGCAATGGTAGATGACACGGAGCTCTTACGGAGGACTGGGACGTCGGGAATGTGCCAGGTGGACTCGGTGTGGGGACTACCTTTCGTGTCTTTCACTACGTTCGCTATTGGTGTGACAATTATGGTTCTCACCTCCTATCCGTATAATTTCTATGTAGCGTATCCATTTTTCTTACTGACGCTAGCTATTGTGGTAACATATGCTACCCCGACACGTACAAGTGAAAGGAGTAACACTTCTCGGTCGCACCCTTCGAGGGAGGCATCAAGTGCTAGTCCACAGTAGCGCGCCTGCTAGGATCCTGCACGCTTCTCTGTGCCGGTGGCTGGCCCGCAGAACTGGATTGAAGGAGCCTGGAGGCTCTGAAATTCTTCCTTTACGTGTAGCTGTCGGCACCGCTAAATGTTGAAACCAACAAGAGTGCTCACTCGTGGTTCACGAGCTCAGCTACGAAGTTTTCTGCGTTGAAGCACGTGCAGTCTTGCGGTGCCAGAGCACCCACGTTCAAAAGCCAGCCGTTCTGCCAAAAGACCTCTTGTTTGCCCACTGTTTTCGGATGTTCAACGTAGGTGACCTGAGTTTTGTAGCGGCGCTATGCGAATCTTTGTTATTCGTTCGCGTGCATGTGAAAAATGGAACCGACCCTCCGGGTAGAGGCCGCACTGATGAAGCAGCACACATTGTTCCTAGAGAACAGCGGGCTGTACAAATGCGTGTCCATGCAGCCTGAATACGACGTTACCTGTTGGTACTTCTCGTTATGTGCACAGCCAAACGAACGAGTAAAGACTGACATTACGTGCCACGGTGGGCACTGTACGAGTGTAAGAAGCCTTCCCGGGGCCACACATGTGTCCAACAAATCGCTGCGCAGTTCTTCATTTCACTGACGCAATGACTTGGTTGCTTCTCCGCTCACTGCAGACACTCGCTGTTGTGTCCTGCCTATCCGTCATGCATCCTACCATACTCGTGCACAAATACGTTCACACATTTTGACCTTCAATCTAGGAGAGAGAAGGCGTGCGACGAACAATTTGCTTGCGGTATAACCGGTCGGGTCGCACGTCTGTAGGATCCCAATGTATAGTCTTGTGCCACAATCTTGCGAAGACCATCTGCGCTGAGGACCGCTGTGCAGGGCGACTGTTCATTTCCGCGTTGTCCGCGCAGCTACTCCTCTGTTGTCGGAATTGATCCTTGCAAATTCCTCCCATGCTTTTTTTTAGCATTTCAACGCCTCAGGGTGTTTCGCTGAAGGCAGAGCAAGCAACGGGCAGGTCAGCTAATGTTTGAAGTGTGGTCGAACAAGAGGATCTTATTGGCATTCCCTGGCTTAAGGCCGGGGGTAAGTGGGACTCTCAGTCGTCAAGTGCGACACTAAGAATGGGCGAGTGTATAGGCGCTATTCTTTTCGAGTTAGCTATTGGAAAACGTCTTCACGGACTCACCAATAGATTCCAGCGCGCACCTTCCCCAGCCAGCGCACACCCAGATTGTGCACACGCACGTCCATGGAATTGCCCCGTGTTGACGTCACTTGCCAGAACGTCAGACTCGTAATTGTGTCCACTCCTTTGTAGCACCTGAGGGTAGGAGTGCTCTAAAGCACCCCATTCAGGTCAGCTGTTTGACCTGCCCAACGATGTTCTGTTCCCGCCATGACCCTGTGGCGCGTCCTTTCGGAAATCGAATTGTGTTGAGACGATGTTGCACTTCTGGGGCCAGAGTGTGACCGAGGGGAAAGAGGTGGGCGGGTCCAGTCTACACGTATGCGCAAACGTGGACTTGGACGCGAATTCCGACAGTGGTCCCGCAGTTGTTGTGCCGTCGCTTCTTCGTCCGTTACCGGGACGGGATTCAGAGCGACCGAACATCAGACAAAGCCTCTCTACGAACCCCGCTTCAGGAAGGTGTGTCTGCTCCCACCGGACCCGTGGAGACCATGAGAAACATGCAGAAGTTTGTTCAATCCCTCAATGACTCTGTGAGTCCGAAGAGCCACGCGCCAACGCGTCAAATATGCGTCGTCCGCGGGTGCGCTCAGCGTACTTGTTAGTGCCTCGCGTTCTGTATGATCATTCACGCCTCCTCACGAAACGCAATAAACACTGACTGCTCCACGGACAACACATTAGATATTTGCGAGGTTCCTGAGGCAACTTACCCTCACTCGTTACCGGCAGGTCCACTACAGTCAAAGGTGGCACGATCTTGATAATTAACACGGTTACTACGCTGTAGCGACCACATCCGCAGCGTCCGCTGCAACACGTCCAAACTGATCGTGCATTCGTGACACATTTCGTCCCTTGTGGAAGCTGAACAATGTCGTCTGCATCAAGGTTTGAGGCGTCAAGCACGTCTCCCGCGGTTCGTCGCAACTATGCAGCATGTCTGTGTGATCGTGAACAGTTCTCTTGGGAAAATCGGCATCGTCGATAAGACACAGATATGTAGGTTTGTGGGACGATGCAGAATGCCAGCCTGTGCAGTGGAGAAATTTTCATACCCTTTGTAGCAGTTGTCTGCTGGTTGGTGCCAGTTTTTGAAGATTACGAAACAGGCACCGATGACCTGCGAGATGATGATGCGTGTTGCTTCTGCCGGCGCAGTCGCTGGAAGCGTTGTTGGGATCCAGAGAGTCTGAATTATGTCCTGGTGATTCTCCAGAACATCTCTTCTGTGTACCACTTCCTACGTCCGTGATGACAGGATACAAGGAGGGAAGCATCGGTAGGTTAAATGCGTTTCAGTGTCCAGCGTTCCACCGATTCAAGGCCACAGGCGCTCTGAGTTTCCGATGTCGACACAGGCAACGTACAAAGCCCTAAACTCCCCTCTGTGTTCAGCAAAGCCGGCGTCGAGAGTGTTATTTGTGAGTAAATTCGAACTACTCATGTATAGCAAGCACACGACACGACTACTCTTCCAGGTCAAAATTCCATGCGTCGACGCATTGCAGTCGTCCAGCAACGATGACGCAAAGGGACGCACCAAGAAGTCACGCATTCGAGGGTTCACGGTCAGTACGTCTTCAGCGCATAACGGCGCACTGGCAGTTCCGTGCCGCAGTTGACAGACACGCTTTGTAGCGTAGGCTTACGAACTCCTAGGCCCATCCCGGACTAATTCTGTCACAGGAGTTCTTGTGGACTGCTGCCAGTCTGAAGTGCTGGCCTGTGCGCTAGATGTCGCAGTATGGCACATCGTAGTTGCGACACACGGATAGATTAGAATATATTTTACCCCACCGCTCTTTCTTTGACAGGGCCTACAAAAAAAACCAGCCGGGCTTGCACAACCGTGGACCGAGGTGTGCCTCCGTAAAGCTGCTTTGCGAAGTCCTGTTTTTGTGCGACGGGCGCGACTGCACGTGGACGCCCCTGTCACGAATATCCTTCTGGTGGCTGGCGTCGCTCGCCCGGGTGGACGCTCAAAGGACCACACTTGCAGCGCACCTCTGATATGACGAGGACTGTTTAGGAAAATGGTACGTCGGGCTTCAGCATTTCGAAAAGCAGAGTAACGGGAGTATACGCCGCAGATTGAGTGCTTCTGTGCCTCAGCAGTCACGCTTGTCCTGGAAGACGTCGTCGGAGCGCATCGCACTCCGCTTGGCCTGCACGTGCAGGGTTTTCTAGGTATGCGTTACCGTCGCTATCTTTCATGCCCGTAATCGAGACGGTGCACGCGGTCCAGCTTAACGCGTTCGTACCAAGTGTTGCCTGCCTGCAGCTTTCAATACATGGTTCCTACGTTCTCGTGGAGCCACCTTCTCACGACGCAAAAGTGGAATTTTAACCGTTGCAAGGAAGGAATCAAATGCCACCACTTGTTGGTACACTATCGTACTTGTAATCGGCGTTTCCTTGTTGGTACCTCTATCATACGCGGGATAGGTCGCAGAGACGCCCGCGGACTAGTTGTTCGCCGCAGCTGAAACAGCTGAAATCACCCTTTGGCAGGGCTCTAAAACTCACCGGATACCGTGTTGCGCCTCTCTCCGCTAGAATCTAAGCACTCGCGTTTTGACACTAGCGCTATTACAGCGCTGGAATTGCCTCCTTCGTCAAATAGTGAATCTCGGTATCACTCCTGAGTGAGCGGGCAGCATTGACGAGAAACATAGTGGTCCTGCGGATGGTCGACCTGCGTTCCATTGGGAGGGTCGGTATTAGCTGCTTTGCCTACATATCCGTATTTTTGTGCTACTACGCCCCCCTAGGGGGGCAACAGCGACGCGCAGCCAGATCGGAGCTACTCGTTCTCGGACGCGGCAGGTAAGGAGGCGGCGACGTTTTCTGACAGCCCTTGTGAGTTTTGCAATTTTATCATCATCTTCCGGGTCACACGCTCTTGCTCTCACATCTCTCAACGGAGTGTACTGTGCGCTATTCGATGCGGAGTCTGAACGTTCAAACTCGTCTTATTCACACGTGGTTGCCGGAGCTCGAGTGTCAGCCCCAGCGCTCGCAGGGGTTAGTGACGAGGAGTAGACCGCGTGGTGCCGCCGTAGTTATAGTGAAGGAGGGATCAGAGGGTCTCTGTAAAAATTGGGTTTATCACACATACACACACATTCCTCAAAGCCGACGGTGGAAGGGAGCCGTCGCTTGCGTACGCCTTTCCAACATGGTCAAACTTACCGCTGCAGGGAGCTTGGTTCTGCTGACGTCTAGCCGACGTCTTCCGATTTCGCCTTTCCTACTGCCACGGATGATGAAGTTGAAGTAACCTGTAATTCGTCACTCATTCGCGAGAGCTTGGAGGCAAAAGGGTGCAGTTTTTTCCTACGAAGGAATACGGTTATCGCTGTAGTTTCTCTCCTGCGACTCGTTGCTGTAGTTGTGACTGCGACTCAGGATGGCAGTTCCATTATTGTTTCCTGCATTATTTGTAGCGTTGCACGCAGGAACGGTTTGAGAAAAACAAATGAATGAACTGTTTTCATGACAACGACTCGCCTCACCCAAGTGTTGGGTGTTGCAATTGAAACGCAGGTTGGGCAGAATACACTGTTGTGTTCCGACTTCTGAACCGCTCCATGTTTTGAAAGTGGGGTGGACACGCTCGTTTGAGTGCAACGCTCTTCCGTGTTCTCTCCTAGGCTCACTCCACTACAGGTCTCTGTGAAGTGACACTTTAATTCGGAAACGTGGCCCTCCAGCTGTGCGTCCGACACGTAATAACCATGGAAACGTAATGGCACAGCCTCTTCGTGGTCACGTCCCTTTGAGGATACCACATGCACTCGCGGACGCCAACGCAGATGCTTTGGCGGTTCTGTGCCCGCCAAACCAACCCTTCGGCGATTCTGTGTCCGGCAAACCAGGTCGACAAAGGACAAGATTGTGCACTCGGCGGAGACAATTCACAGGTATGCGCTCACTACATCCGTCTCCACGCCCCGTGCTCTACACCACGACCTGGTGAAAACTGCACTAGTGTGTTATGCTCGAAGAGTTCAACGACTGTCCATGAGACAACATCCGGCTTCGTCAAAAAGTACCGGGTTTCGCTGCAGGTAGTCGAATGGCTAAAACGTACATCATCCAGGGTATACACGCCTATCTGTACACGCCTGCGTATATGTATATATATATACACATAAGCTGAGATAAACAGTTGGGATTAACATCAAAAGACAGTGTAGCTAGTGTTGAAAGGCGCAGAATCGGTTAAAACGGTACAGTAAGGACACAACAGCATTGTCTTCTCCACGGTTCTGGGTGTATAGCTACTGAAGTTATTCGGCTTGTCCCCGCAGATCACACGTCACTGAAGCGAAACGCGCTTCCGCAGGGTTCGAAAGAAAGATCCGTTGGAGTCCGCCAGACCACGCGAGAAACGAATACAACGACACAATTTCTTCGATTGTCTAGCCGTACGCCGCCAGGCAAATGGTCAACGCGAACACCTTGTCTGCCGCTCACTCCTTCCCACGATTCGAAAAACGGTAACAGTAGTAACTTTCTCTGTGTTTGGAAGCACCGCGGTTACGCCGAAGGCTTATCCTCTGCAGCTTCACAGACACACGCTCAGGCGTCGACTGGCTAGAAGAGCCCTAGATTGAACACGACACCCGCACGCGTGAACACGGCCCAAGGAAACTTCAGTCACAGTCTGTGTGGAGGGGAACAGCCCGACAGCGCACGTACAAAGTGCTGCTGCATTCGCTTTTTTAGAAAGAGCGGCGCAGAGACCTCACCGTGCTGACTGTCAGACTCCTCATTGCCTACCGAGCGGAATGGCTCTCTCAAAAAAGCTACAAGCTCTTTAGGAGGGTTTTTCGACGCGGTTTTGTGGGAAACGTAACCGCAGTCCCTGGGCGTGTCGTTACTGCCAGATGTGGACTACGGTGACTTGTGCTTCTGTGCGCGCCGGCTCCGTCTCCTGCATAAACATTCTCTCATATGTCGCACACGTAATGTCAGTACTCTCACTCCCAGAAACTTTCTAGCGTCAGTTCGCGCTCCTGTGCATACTTTCTGCTCGGTCGTATGTCAGCCAGTCCACATCAGCCCAGTGCAGGACGGCGTGAACCACCTGCAGTAAAGAACTTTGCTACCAGTACGTCTGACACCATAGTTCACACGGAGCGCACTTTTTCGTGAGTTGTTGGGCGCGTCCAGCTTCCCCGCCATCGCTGTCTTTCTTGTCTGCTGCCCATATTTGGCGTTGCCATGCGCAAAATCACCCCATAAAGTTGTGTTCTTCAAGGCCGTGTCGATGAAAGCCTTAACGCTCGTTTCCACCACGGACTGTCAAGCGCAACTTGTTGAAGGGCTTTTCATTGGAGCTTTCGTACTTCTTGCAGCATACCAGGGTGACACGTGGGTCTACGTTGTTAGTTTTTAAACATCCCCAACGCGATCGTTTTGTGATCCTCTGTTAGCTTCATTTTGAGCTGGTGACCGCTTGCTGAGGCCTGCTTCGCCCAAAGCCGCAGACGACGATTACATATATATACGTATATATATCAACGTGTCTGTGTGAACTTACACGTACGTACATAAGTGTATAATCATGTAGGCGAAGACATATTTACGCACAAACGTGTATGCAGCAGGCCGCCTATTCATACGGCTGTGACTCGTGGTCGGGTACCATCTGCCATGAAACACGCGAGCCGCCGGCAGGCAAGCAGCTGCAAGCATGCAGTCTAATAGAATCAGACATTTCAAGAACCCACTTCAGCCCCAGGAAGATGACTGCTTACGCCACAGAAAGGCTACTGCTTCTGTAAAGCTCCAGAGAAGGGACCAGCCTCACGGCTCTTCTTGACAATTGCTCCGTTATACAGCCGAACACCCCAGTTGTTTACGTCGCATGTTATTCCGACATCATCGCAAGCATTAGAGGATCGCCCCAGCCGGGCATCTGGCACCTCCTGTTATTTCCAGTAGCCCGGCGCTTCCCTCCCCCAGCATGAACCCGCGCACCTCCGTACGCACATACATACCTACATACAGATGCGTACACATATATGGGAACACACGTACGCATATATATACACATATATATGTATTTATGCAATCGTATAATATACAAGACATCGATCTGGCGGCGGCTCATATATACATGCGTATGTATACATACAAATTTACTTACACATACGTATGCGCGTGTACACGTATGTAAAAGAGACACTGAGAATGATGGTCTTCAGGCCAATTGTCAGAAGTGTACGTGTCAGCAGGCACCACGATTTATGCTAAGACATATCTCCGCAGTTCTACTCGCAGCACCAGTGGCTGCATACTTGCACCGCGCTGAAGCAGTGCATTGCTAAAGCGGCGAGCTGAAATGCGGAAGAATCCAAAAGACACATGTTGTGAAAGAATAGGATATTCAAATAGAAGAAGAATGAGAGTGCGCAGTGTACGCACGCCTCTGTGTTCTCCAGGGACATGCACAGATGCCTGCGCCTGCATATGCACGTGATTCAGAGCGCACCCACGCTTCACGTCGCAGACCCTCACATGCACGCATATCTCCGAACAACACGCATCGCCTACGTGTTTGGATATACGCGAGCTGCACACAGCACATGTCGCCTTTATGTTCGGATATATATATATTTTGGCTCTACACATATGTACTCGGCCTTGAACATGACAAGTGTCGCTTATGCGTCCATGTATGTATACACGGGCTGAACACAACACGCGACGCGTAGATGCGCATACAGATGCATGCGATGCACTGAAGACGCCCCACATACGTGTTGAAGTGTACACGGCAGCTGCACACAATTCGTACGTAGCCTTCGTGGCGAGCTATACACACTTCCTGTACACAACATGCGCTGCCTACGCGTCTACGCACCTACACGGGATGTACACAACGCGTACCGCCTACTTGTCTAGCGTTCATGTATTTACACAGTATGTAGACAACACACGCCACCTTCCTGTCTACGTAGAGACGGAGTTTGTATACACCACACGCTGCCTACGTATTTACACAGATACACGATCTCTTCACAACACACGCCGCCGAGTGCGTGTCTACACATGTGCAAGGGACCTCTACACAACCCCCCCCCCTACGTCTCAACACAAGCGGTATACGGTGGGCGCCGCCGCCAACGTAAATAAATAGATAAACCGGTTGTACACAACACCCTGCTACCAATATGTTCAAAGTGTACATGAATTGTTTACAATAACTGTCGCTTCTGTGTGCGTGTGTGTGTATGTCTGTGTAAAGATGTACACAAGCAGCAAAGAATTGTCCCTCTGTGTAGTACGTGCCTGAGTCTCGTACAAGCATAATACGTGTACATCTCTCTTGCTGTACAAGAACGGCGGGGGGCTCGTGTCACGATACACTTTGCACCCAGTACCATTTCCTTCCCTTTCACACACCTGAGAAATACACTGTCTGCATACACGCTTGAAGCTAACTCTCCAGGAACAAGCAAATTCCCACGAGCACACACGGATGTTTTCGAGGAATCTATCACCTAGGGGCACTTCCGTATAATTCATAACGCACACGAAAGACCTTTCCTGGATGCACGCTGATGTTCCATCTGTCAACAGAGACAACCTCGCATGAACACACACATCGAGTTGCTCAAGGGTGACTTCTCCCAGGGCCATTTCCTTCTATGTCACAATACACACGAACACATTCCGCACAGACACGCTTGAAGCTACCTGTCTCGAAACATACAACCCTCGACGAACACAGACTCAGAAACGTTCAAGAAGTCTCTTTCCCAAGGCCGTTTCCTCTTTTTCAAAGCAGACTGGAACATATTTTCCACGCACACGCTTGAAGCCACTTCTCTCGTAAAATATCACCCCTGAAGAACACATATACACCTACGCATTCTATAAATTCTTCCCTCACAGCCACTGCCATCTACTTCACGACATACGGAGAAGGATTCCCTATATACAGCCACAGAAAGTTTCAGATAGTTTGTCTGCTGGTGATTGCCGACGTCGCAACACCGTGTATGTTTGGGTCTCCACTTGTGTATCACGGAAGCGTCTCTGTGGTGCTTGATATTTTTCCTCTGAAAGTTAACAAGGGTGCCTCCCTCTCAGGTTCACCTGCCTCCGTATGTCCATCATTCTTCTTCAGAAATCTCTTTGGCGCGACCCTGCTTCTTCAACGAAATAGTGAGACACCCATGTGCAGTGCGAGGGCGTAAGATAATGTACAATAGATACCGCTGTTCACACAGGCGTATATACATAATGTGTACTGCTGTATAGCGAAGCACAAGTCAGACCATATACTCGTGTGACAAGCCGGTGCACGCACACGCACATACGCGTACACATACATATATGTATGACCCAGTCGCTGTAGTCAAATCCCCTCATTGAGAGTTAAGTGGGAGAGTTAGACATGTATATTTTCATGTAAATGTGTACATACAAAGAGAGACACCAATGTATAAATATTTATGTTAAAGCGGTGTGTACTGGTAGGACGAAGGGTAATATGCAGCAAACACGGCTGCTACTTTCACACATGTGTATATACACTAGAGGCACTGCTGCAGAGGAAAGCACAGTCTTTGTGTCCGTGTATTAATCAACCCATGAAGCCGAGTCCATACATAGGGGGAACAAAGAGACCGCCATACATTTAGTGCTGATATGAAGGCAGCTAAATACATATGTATACTATTTATATGGGGAGAGAGCTGGCGGTGAACGACGTAGGGATAAGCGACGGACGGCAAGGAGGCAGCACAATATCTCCTCATAATTATAAACTCATGGAGAGAAAAT
>JAUBOD010088514.1:0-10600 GCA_032353885.1 Nothura maculosa | reverse complement strand
CTCCTTTGGGGTGTGTGGGCTTTGGCAGTGCCCTTGGCTGTCCCCATCACAGCCCGTCCTGTGCTGGCTCCTCCCTGCGGCTGTGCCTGTGCAGCCTGGAAACGCCTGGCCTGCCCCTCACTTGGGTTTCCTGTGGGATCTCCTTCCCTGCCTCAATGTCTCTGCATCCCCACAGGCTGTTCCTTGTGACACAAAGCCAAGGGATGATCCTGACCTCCTGCTGAGTGGCCACAGCATTAGCCTTCAAATGATATTTCCTCATCCTAATGTCCAGTCTGAAATTGACAATTTTCGGGAGATTTGGGAGGCTACTACATTTTTTCGTGCTGCTTTCTCCGACCAAGGAAATCTCCTGGCAGCCCCACAGTATGAGGAAGAATAGAACCCTGTCTATCAAGACAAAGTGACACATGAGGAAGTGAGGACTACCCTGAAGAGAAGACCCTGCATTAGGTGTCCTAGGATGTTGGGCCAGCAAGCAGTTCCGCAAGGCCTGATTTTGCTCTTGCTTCCCTCTTGAATATGCCAGAAACATGGTGGTTGTGCTGGAGACCCCATGCATGTGGTATGGTCAAGTAGGCCTGTTGTCATTGCATGAAATCAAATCTCTGCAGGGAATTATGTCAGATCTTTGCAATGCCAGCATCTATAGAGATCTATGTGAATGGAGCTGTGGGGTCTAATAGACCCTGAGATGTCAGATGGCCCAGAAGATTCTCCACCTGGCTGATGCTCTAGATAGGCATGAATCTGTGCTCTCTGCTGACGTGTGGGTGTCGGCTGGGGAGGTCACTGCTGTTGCAGCCCCTGATTGGCCAGGCCGGGAAGATAGTTGTGACGTCACCAGCCCCTCCCTTGGTGGGGTGGCTCTGCCTAGGGCCCTGGTGTCCCTGCAGCCCGAGGCAGCAGTAGCCCCCGCTGGTCTGCGCGCCTGCGAGGTCCCCGCTGCCCCAGGAGCTGCTGGGCCAGCAGTAGGCTGATGTTGGGGTACTGGTGCTGGGGTCACTGCTGCCAGAGCCCCTGAGGGGCCAGCAGCAGAGTTGGGAACAGGAGACTTTGCTGAGGGTGCCCACTGGAGGGACTGACACCTGTGGAGCTCTCCAGCCATAGAGAAAAACAGCTCGTTAATCAAGAGTTGGGAGATCTGAGAAGCACAGAGTCACAGAGTGGCTGAGTTTGGACGGGACCCCTAGAGGTCATTGAGTCCAATCACTCTGATCAAAGAGAAGCATCTAGAGCCTGTGGCACAGGGTCACATGTAAGGAAGTTTGGAAGATCTCCAGAGAAGGAGAATGCACAGGTTCTTTCGGCAGCCTGGTCCACGACCCTGTCACCCTCACAATGAAGAAGTTCTTCTTCATATGGAGATGGAAATTCTTGTGTTTTTTTTATAGTCTTTACCCCATTTTTTCTCTTTTACCACCACTAAGAAGAGTCTTCTCCCATCATCTTTACATTCTCCCCTCAGGTATTTGTACATATTGATCAGATCCCCTCTCAATCTTCTCTAGGCTGAGCAAACCCAGTTCCCTTAGTCTTTCTTCATACGATAGATGCTGCAGTACATTAGTCATCTTTGTCACACTACACTGGACCCTTTCTAGAAATTCCATGTCCTCTTGGCACTAGAGAGCCCAGAACTGCACCCAGTGCTCCCGATGTGGCCTCACCAGAGCTGAGTAGAGCATCAAGATGCCATCCCTCAACCTGCTGGACACACTCCTTCTAATGCAGGTCAGGATCCCATTGGCCTTCTTGGCCACTGGTGCACATTGATGGCTGATGCTCACCTTGTTGTCAACAGGACTCCCAGGTCCCTTTCCACGGAACTGCTTTCCAGCAGGTCAACCCCTAACCTGTACTGGTGCAGTAAATAGAGATTGCTTCCGCAAGTAGAGAAAGAAGGTTGCCCCTAAAGGAGCAAAATGTGCAGTACCTGAGACCTGGAAGTGGTGGCCATGCAGGAATGACACATAAGCGTTTGCTGAGTGAGATGACTCTGTGGTACCAATGTGTCTTGAACCAATCTGCAGGAAGGACAATTTACCCAGTGAAGATGTTCTTGGTCTTGGATAGCCCATGATCCAGACATCTTGAAACTATCCTTAGCCTCCCTGTTCATATCCTTGTGTTAGGAAAGTCGACATTGTGGAAGAGAAGAACTAGACCGGTTTCTGAGTGCAGAGAACAGAGCAAAGCCCTTTGGTGTGATGTGCCTCTTCCCTTTATGAAGCCTGTGCAGCTGTAGGAGGGAGAGACTAAACGCAGTGGTGCGATGCAGTTGTTTGGACACTGGTAGGAAACCTGAGATGCTCTGGGTCACTTGCCAAGAAATAACTCAAAAGAGGAGATGGCTTCCCATGGATCCCGTGCTGTGTGTCCTGGAGAGGAAATTTGGTTATGATGGACAACACAAGCATCTGACTTGGCCTATTCTTCTGTCACTGAATCAATAACTGCAGTGAAATATATTAACTTTGTACACTGTAAAGATCTGCCAAGGTCTTTGCTTTATACTGAAAGATGCTTCGTAGTAGTGGAGGGCGTCTGGGGTCATTTGAGATGGACAAGGACATTCCCCACCCAGCCCTCTCCTGAAGCTTCATGAGGATGTGAGTCTCACATTTGCTCAATCAGGGGCAGCAAACAGAGGCACCTTTGCGGTATCTGCTCTGTCTCTTCAAGCAGAGGTTTGGGTGTTGTCTGCTGATTCACACTCTCCGTCATCAGTGATTACAAGGGGAGCTTAGAGAAGGAGCTCCCATGCACATGCCAGTGCTGTGCACACTTCAGCGTGGGCGAGCAGCATCCCACCTTCTGTGTGTTTGTGGAGTTCATGGGAGGAATGTGAAAGCCATCCCAGAGCAGGGGCTTGTGACACAGCATGGAATGTTCAGATTGACTCATCTGAATCCATGAGTCCCTTCTTGCCCTTTCTGATTGTCCTGCCTAGTAGGGTCTTCCTAAGTAGTCCCTTCCAGAGTGGGACATTTCTAACTTGCAGGGATAGTTGTCCTCTGATGAAATTGACTGCAATTGTGGAATCCTTCTTTCTCATTAGGAAAGGAGAAGTGTGATTCTTTTAGTTGTTTCATGCCCATATCCCAGGAGGAGGGAGCACAAGGGACAGAGAAATTGATGAGTTCATCTTGTCCTCTGCTCCTGAGCGGGGCCAGGCTCCTGGGACGCAGGCAGCTCATGTCAACCTGGCAGCCCTGCCCAGAGCCCCTGTGTGCAGGAGCAGCTGCTGTGGCCAGAGCAGCAGGGCTGCGGGCACTGCCTGCTGCTGCGCACAGCACAGGAGAGAAGGCAGCGAGAGGGGAAGGGCAGTGTGGAGCGGGAGCACAGAGGAGATCTGCACAGCTCCTGACACGGTGAGTTTTTGCTTACAGCACAACACTACTGAGCTTCTTGAAGGGGACTTCAGAACCCATCCCACCCCATGGACAATATTTTTCACTTCTTTCTCCTGCCTTTTCCAGTGCAGAGGAAGAGGAGCTGCTTCAGAACAGGGATTCTGTAACATAGCACATATGGGCTGGGCATCCTGCTGCCTTCCCCAACAGAAAGGGCAGTGATGTGAAGCTGGGCTGTCCAGACAGGGTGAGAGGTCGGTGCTTCGGAGCAGGGTCCCTGCACCCAAAGGTGCTGTGTGTGCAGAGCAGTGACTGTTGCCTGTGAATTTCAGCACTGAGCCCACCCAGGGAGCTCCCCACAGGACTGAGGGGAGAAGTTCTGGCTGGGAGGATTCTCCTCTACCAGGACAGGCTCCTTCCCCTGCTGGGAGGCTGCTGCTTGGGTCAGCTCTGCTCACAGATCTGGCTGTGAGCACATTTCAGAGGGCACTTTTTAAAAGGAAAGGCGAGATAGGCATTGCCTGAAAGATAAACCAGACTGGTGGTGCTTAGAATTTCCTTGCATTTGGTAGGAGGAAAATGGAAATGGAACTGTCAGCTTTGGAGAACAGACTGAGACTCCTTAAGAGAGTGAAGAAGCAACCAATGAATCTGCCAGGGACTTTTGGATGTCCTCTATTCCATCCCTTACTCCATAGTCAGCACCAGCTTCTCAGAGATCTCTATTGTGCTCACTTCCATTTTATGAAGGGCAATCCCATCTTGTGTATGTTTCTGATTTTTACGGCAGGGACATGAATCCCTCTCCAGACCTGTGCCTTCTAACCATGCATGAGATGCTTATGTGACCCAACCATGGCTGAACACCTGAACTGTGTCAATGAATTCCCTTTAAGTCCCTCTTCCAGATGGCCTGCCTAGTTGAGAGGTATGAGCCGGGTCTTCCAGAGTGGGACAGTCCTAACTTTGGTTAACATCTCCTGATGAAGGAAATTGCAGTGTTAGAATCAGTGTAAAACTCTCTGAACATTTGAGAAAATGAAAATAGGTGATTATTTTAGTCTACTCGAGGGACCATTTCCCAGGAGGAGGGATCCAAAGGAAAATGGAAGTGGAGCTGTCAGCTTTGGACAATAGACTGAGACTCATTAATAGATTCAAGGAGCAGCCAGTGAATCTGCAAGAGGCTTCTGAATGTGCCCTCACCCATCTCTTAGTCCATAGACAGCACCAGCTTCTCGTGAGCTTCTGCATCAGGGTTTATCTGACCTGCTCCTTAGCACCTGCACACATGGGGATGCCTCTGGACAGTCCCCCTGCTCCTGGGAGGTTTCTGCAAGTAGAACAGAGCTGACTTGTGAGCATGGTTGTCCTTCATCTGAGTGAGCTGCAAGGGCAGGACAGTGAGTGGCAAGGCTCACAGATGAACCGGGTCTCATGACAAAGTCCTGGCAAGTCCTTTTTTTCCTGTTTGGATGCACAAGGGTTCATGCTGAGAGTAATTGAAATGCCAAAGATTTCTGCTCTATTAAAGAATGCTCCCGCAGTGAGGAGATATCTTTGTGTGTTTATGCATGCACCATCATATATAGTATATATGCCCACATTTGTTTGTCAACAGACTCCTCCACTGATTCTTCTGCAAGAGAAGACTTTATTTCCAAATGTTGAAGAGCTCTGCCATAGAAGGGTGGACATCGTCTCCTGTAGGTTGTGTGCATCAAAGCTACTCCTTCTCTCTGCAGTGCCTGGAATAAGGGAGCAGAAGGTAAAATGACATGAAATCTTGGCACTAGAAAGTTAGACATATGTAACGGGTAATGTCAGTCCTTGTTTCCACTTGAATCTTTTTCTCCGTCACTGGAGTGGGATCGGGTGTGACAGATGCAGGTAGAGATACTTTTCCCGAGGGGGACAAAACAGATGAGCATGAAGCCCACACAAAGCTCTTCTCCTTGAGAAAAAAAAAATTGGCGTGAGGACTTCTCAGTGTTCCTGAAAAACTGAAAGGCTTTGACCCAGATAAGTCTTCTCTAACATTTGCTTTGTTTCCTTCCTTGGACAGGACTGCTGTGCCCCAAAGAAAATAATGTCCAACCGCAGCTCCCTCACTGAGTTCCTGCTCCTGGCATTTGCAAACAGGCGGGAGCTGCAGCTCTTGCACTTCTCGCTCTTCCTGGCCATCTACCTGGCTGCCCTCCTGGCCAATGGCCTCATCATCACAGCCATAGCCTGCGACCACCACCTCCACACCCCCATGTACTTCTTCCTGCTCAACCTCTCCCTCCTCGACCTTGGCTCCATCTCTACCACTGTCCCCAAAGCCATGGTTAATTCCCTCTGGGACAACAGGGCCATTTCCTACTCTGGATGTGTTGCTCAGGTCTTCCTGTTGTTCTTCTTCATAGGAGGGGAGTTCTCTCTCCTCACAGTGATGGCCTATGACCGCTTTGTGGCCATCTGCAGACCCCTGCACTATGGGCCCCTCCTGGGCAGCAGAGCTTGTGTCCAAATGGCAGCAGCTGCCTGGGCCAGTGGCTTTCTCTTTGCTCTCCTGCACACTGGGAACACGTTTTCCATTCCACTGTGTGAAGGCAATGAGGTGGAGCAGTTCTTCTGTGAGATCCCCCAGATCCTTAAGCTCTCCTGCTCACACTCCTACCTCAGGGAAGTTGGGCTTCTTGGCGTTACTGTTTGTTTAGACTTTGGATATTTCATTTTCATTGTCATGTCCTATGTGCAGATCTTCAGAGCTGTGCTGAGGATCCCCTCTGAACAGGGCCGCCACAAAGCCTTTTCCATGTGCCTCCCACACCTGGCTGTGGTCTCCCTCTTTCTCAGTACTGCATTTTTTGCCTACCTGAAGCCTCCCTCCATCTCCTCTCCAGTTCTGGATCTGGCATTGGCTGTTCTGTATTCGGTGGTGCCTCCAGTACTAAACCCTCTCATCTACAGCATGAGGAATAAGGAGCTCAAGATTGCCCTAAGGAAACTCATCTCATGGACATTTTTCAGCCATGGTAACATTTCCATCCCTCTCCAGAAATAACTCCTTCTGTGTCACTTACCTGCACTGAGCATTGTTTCTTCATGTTATTTTTATTATGGCATTTATTTGTAATAAAAAATGTACCTTGTTTCTGCAGAAAGGCTTGCATTCATTCCAATTTGGCCAAGATTGCTCCTTCTTTCCTGGTACCTTGCTTGTATCAAATGCTGTATTAAGACTGGTGCCCTTCCTGTGTCTCTCCAAGAATGTAGGTATCCCTCCTGCACCTTCTCTTTCAAATCTGATGTCTAAGAATCTGCTTAAGAAATTGCACCTGCAAAGGGCCTGCTGGACAGGCTTCTCCATGAGTTCCAGGGCAAAAAGCTAATAATTGAGCAATGCTCTTTTTAGAGGCCAAGAGTTGGATTTAAGATTTCTCCACATTTGTTTAGCCTTGTCTAACCCTGAGGCCTTCCTTCACTATGTCTATGAATCAGTGCCAGAGCTGTCTGACCACTAACAAAAGGGGATTTTCTCAGTGCAGTGCTTGCAGATGGGGCTCTTCTTCCAAAGCTGGAGCCAAGAATTTCCTCTAGGGCTTTCACCCTGATACGGTCCTTTACTTTCCTAGATTCTGCATGAGCTGAAGGCAGTGAGCTTAGAGGTGATGTGTTTGGGAATGAGGGTTGGATTCAGCTCTCTCTTAGGAGTCCTTAGTGCTTGCGATCATGCTGAATGCTCAAGGAGAACGTGCCTGGGACCGTGGCAGACACCCTCAGCGGGGCTCTGGCAGGCAAAGGGAGGGAGCTGCAAGAACAGTTCATGACACCTTACAGGTTAAACGCTGCTCTGGATCTAAGGACACATCTGACCACAGCCTGAGCCTTTTGAAAGGTCCATGATGATGCAGAGCATAACCAATAGCCACAGGCCCTTTGGCAGGGGTTATAAGGTGCCATATTAGCCATCCAGCTGGGTGTGCTTCCTACTCCAAGCACTGTGACTATTGTGGACTCACCCCATTGGCCTGCCATGAACTGCTGCATGGATGAAGCTGCTGTCTGGGACTGGCCTTCTGGAGTCTGCACAAGCTGCAGACCTGGGTTGGGAGGAAGGAGAGGTGCAATAAGGCCCTGGAGAGGGTGCAGGGCGTGCGGAGTCTCTCCCTGATGAAGTGTGCAGCCCACTCATTGTGGGTGACCCTCAAGTTAGGGGTGACTGCAGCTCACGCATTTGTAGGTCAGTGTCCTGTCCTTCAGCACCTGCAGGGATCCACCAGTGCAGGTGTTGGCATCTTCTGTCCCCTCTGCACCAGCAGGTGCAGACAGCACTGGGTCCATGTCCCCTGCCACAACAGCCCCAGGCACAACAGAGACAGGAGCTGGAACAGCTGTGTTATCAGTGCAGGGAAGAGTGTGGGCACAGTGCGGGACAGTGGGGGCAGCACAAGGCCTGGGGCAAGTACCACCAATGGAGGTGCTATCCCTCGTGGGACAGGAGTCTAGGACACTTAGGATGGAGGCTGGCACCTCCAGGAGAGGAGCTGACATCTCTGGGACAGGGTCTGGCACTGTGAGGACATGGATAAGCTCCAGGACAGGGGCTGGCATCTCTGGGACAGGGGCTGGCACTGTGAGGACATGGATAAGCTCCAGGACAGGGGCTCGCATCTCTGGGACAGGGGCTGGCACTATGTGGATAGGGACAACCTCCAGGACAGGGACTGGCACTCCCAGGACAGGATCTGGCATCTCTGGACAGCGCTGGCTACCAGGAGAGGTGCCGGTTGCACTGGCACAGGGCCAGCACCTCCAGGCCAGGCCTGGCACCACCGGGGCCTCCCCACCAGGCAGCTGTCAAGGCAGGAGCTCTGCTCTATCTATCTCAACCATCTCATGCAGCTGCCTGCAGAGCAGGAGCCTCGCAGCCTCCCCGAGGGCAGCCTGGGGAGGAGTGAGGAGACGGGCGATGGCCCCATGGCCAGGCCAGGGCTCCCTCATGAGCCCTGCCCAAAGGGTCCCTACGGGGCCGCATGGTGCCCTGGTGCCCTGTTCCTGCACTGCCTCGGAGTGCAGAAGAGGAGCATGGAGGAAGAGGTTCCTATGGTGGAGAAAGAGGAGCATCTGCGCCTGGTGCCATAGCTGCTTCATCTGCCACCTCTGGCTGCTGTCCACGCAGCCCATGCAGCTCCCAAAGAGCTACATGGCCGTCCTCCGCACCATGGCCTCATCCTCATGGGGCAGCCCCCATGAGGCAATTAAATAGCCCAGAAAAGAGAAAAGCTGGAGCATTTTCTCCCTGTAGCTTTCAGAGGGGTGCCGAAGCTTTCCTGGGAACATGTCCAGCAAGAACAGCAGGAATTTCTCTTTTTAGAGTGGTTCTTTTCGTTTCAGACCATACTGCTGTGCTCTAACTTGAATTAGAGTTCTCCTAGAAGTTCATCTAGGCATTCTCCTTCCCCAGTGATGGTGGGGTTGTGTTTCCAAGTGCATATGTCTTCTAAGCTCCAGCAGAACAAAGCCATGGCCACCTTTATGCCAGACTCAGCCTCCATAATAACATTTCCCTTATAAAAGTACTCTTCTCTGTGAAATACTTGCAGTTTGGAGTTTCTTTTGAAGCGGGGGTCAACAATTAACCAACACACTCAAGGGATTGCACCATGAAAGGGCCTCCTGCTCTGCCTGTGTGCTCTGTAGGCTCCAAGGAGGAGCTACGAGTCCCACAATGATCTTTCAGGGACCAGGCTGTGGATGTGAGGTTCATGTCCTTGTGAGCACTGCCAGGGGAGATGCTCAATGCTCTCTGAATTGCACACTTGGGTCTGTTGTGGAGATGACAGTGCTGATTGCAGATGACCATCCTTGTGGCTGGCAACATGAGGCTTCTGGAGGGCTCAGGGTATCTCCAGAGATATGAGAGGATGGGCAGTGAGTGTAGCCTCACCAAACAAGGGGTAGTCCATGGTAGGAGGACCCAAAGACAAAGCACTGAATCTAGGCAAGCCTGGAGACAGGAGGGCTCTGCAATCCCAGGAGAGGCAGCGGGGCCCTAGGAGGCTCCAGGGAGGACTGGAGAGGGATTCATGCACTCCCAGGGAAACATCAGAGCTAGCGCAACCCAGAAAACATCTCCTGCCATTGCAGGCGTCCTAGGGTCACTCTGAGGAGCATTCAGGAGCAGAAACACGTGGCATTAGTGTGAGTTGTGCTGAGCCCTGTTTGGCTGACTCTGCTTCCCACTCCAAACTGTGCAGAAAATCTCACTAGCAAGAACTGAATGTCCACAAAGGAGACAGAGGAGTCCTAAAACCTTACTCGAATAAAAGGAGAGTCCACGAGGGGATACCCCTGTGGGCTCTCTCAAATTACAGGAGGGCACAGCCTCCTTTGATCGTAATTTCCCTGCTGACATATCCCCCCTGCTTTCCCCCACTGGCAGAATGGAGATGTCGGCAAAAGGGAAAGGATCTTGAAAGATGGAGGGGAGAAAGGCAGAGGTGGCAGAGTGCAGAGCTAGGCTGCCAGCATCCAAGATGGGGTGGAAAAGAAGTGTAGGGAAGGGAGGGGACGGCTTGGCTGGGCATGAGGGAAATGTCTCTGCTATGTCTGTGGCTCTGCCATCTCTATGGCACTGAGCTCCTGAGCCCCCAGAGGACACAAGCATTGAGCATGTGCAGGAGCTGAGCTCACAGCAGGATAGGGCACGTCATGGCCAAATGTCCCTTGGGTCAAGGCTCATGGCTTTCCCTTGCCTGCAAGGTCATAGAATCACAGAAGGGTTGCGGTTGAGGTTGTTTCAGGCCCTGTCCGCACTCAGCACAGAGCTCCTAAGGTCTCAGTGTCCTTGGGAGGACCCAGGTTGGTGTGTTTGTCTGAGATAATGCCCAGGGCCCGCAATAAATGAGCCTGCTCCTACTGCCTATCTTAGTCTAGCTCCCCTTCCTCACCATCCTCATGCTCTCCGTGTTGGTGCCATCTCTGCTGCCCACCTCTCCCTTCAGCCCCACTGCGCACCTTGCTCCCGCTCTCCTGCTGGTCTTAGAGCCCATCTGAGGGCTGGGAGCAGGCCTGCGTTGCAGGCCTCCCCATGGCCACAGGAGAGCGTCCGCAGCCTTTGGAACTGCTGCAGCACATGCAGTGGACTGGAGGGATCCGTCCACAGCTGTGGGACGCTCCGTGCCCTGCAGGCAGTGACTGCTCTCCAGGACGTGCGGGGCCATCTCGCCGCTCTCTGCTGGGCCCTGCCGTCTCCC
>JAUBOD010088513.1:0-10634 GCA_032353885.1 Nothura maculosa | reverse complement strand
TGTTGGCCGTCGTCCTGCTCCAGAGCGTCTCGCATGGTGAGCGCGGGCGAGCGGCGCGGAGGGAGGGCGGCTGCGGGTCCTGCGCGGGGAGCCGCGCCCGGGGGGCTGTCCCGCGCTCGGGAATATTCCCGCTAGCGGCGGAATACGCCGCCGCGGGAAGGGCGCCCGAGGGTGTTTCCTCGCAGCCGGCTTGGGCAGTAGCTCAAGTTGCTGTGCCAGGGCGCAGGAGGTAACTCCGTGCCATCTATTGCCCTTCATAGGGCAGCGAGCCCGGCTACGTGGTGCTGAGACCTGCTCTGTTTAAAGCTGCTTGTGCTGACCTCTGCTCTGCTAGGTTCCATGTACCAACTGTGCTGTGTCTATCTGTCGGGCTATAGCTAACAGTTTCCCATTAAGTCGTACATAAATATATCTCCCCAGAACTAATTTAGGAACCGTTTTTCAAAATGTTTATTGCATTCATGGAAGCATATTGGGTACATGAAATGATTAGGGCAAACTTCCAAAGCAGGGAGGAAATATCTTCTACGTGATTTTAGGAATGCTAACACTTTAAGGTCTCATCTCTTCATATTAACTTTGGAAATGACATGGGAGCTCTTTTCCCCACCTCTTCTTTCTCCCCTCCCCACGTATTGCAAAGCTCACGTGGCTGAATCTCATCCTTATTTATATATTAAGGGTTTTTAGCACTTCAGCTGGACATGTACACGCAGGCATTTTGCCAATTTCCCACAAAGCTTTGCCAATAACCATCAATCATGACCCAAACCAGCTGCTGATCACGTTGCAAACCTCTGCTGAGCACCGAGGTGTGAGTGTGCAGAGGTTTGACAACTGTCTGCTGAGGGGCGGAAGCTTCTTCTTACACATGTCCAAAAAGAAGATGGAAATTCAGAAATTAAAACTTAGAAAGATCACAACTTAGAAAATGACTCAAAACGCAGAATTTGAGTTAAATGACAAAGAGTAACATACTAAAATGCTCCTTTTCTTTTTCTGAACTAACAAGGATAAAGTTGAAACTTCATGTAGCAAAAAAAAATGATTTTTTTTGAGAATAAAGAAACATTGCAACTGTTTTTATTATAATTAGAATATAATAGTCAAGAAACTGCGGTCGAAATTTTGCACTGTATTGCAGAATGTTTCAAATATGCTGAACTCAGCTTTTTCCAATAAGGAAGTATTATATCAGGTAACTTTTTCATCATCTTTAACCCTGTATCTATGTATGAAATTTAGTGAAATTTAGTGAATCAGTCCCGAAACACTTTAGCAACAGTAATTGAAGTGGATCCCAGACCAGAAAAAAATACAGTATCCACTGAAATTAAATCTATTTTTTTCCCCAATATGATATTGTATCTGGAATATTGATGCATTCATTGCCACCGAGGAAGAGTTTCTTCTGTCAGCACCTAGCTTTTTGATTGGTTTAATTTTTAAAAGAAACTCTGGTCTTATTTTGGTGGAAAATCTTGATGCATTTGTTACTTGTCACAAATGGAGTGCCACTTCCGTTTTGTATCTGTGTCTTGAGCCAAAATATTGTTCTTTTCTCAAGACTGCTATATAATGATGATAGGAGGTGTTACATAAGACACATGTATCCTTTTAAAACTTCCAGTCCAAAATTCAGCAAAAAAATGTCTAAAGCCTGCTTTGTGCTGGTCATATCCTTTCAAGGAAAGTGATACTAGAAACAGACATGATTTAGATATAAATGACAGAAGTGACAGAAGCATGAAGAAATGATGTGTGAGAGGACTGTAAAGTGCAGGGAGAGGACTAGTATGCTTTGGGAAGAGATGAATCTGTGAGGACATGACGAACATGTAGAAAATAGGATGTAGAAAACAAGCTTCCCTATTTGCTCTGCAAAATAGGAGAACCGGAGATCAGTATTGCTATGCCGTGCCTTATGTCAAACATGGAAGTCCTCTCCAGCATGTGACTGTGGCCTTAATGCTTCCGTATCTTGAGGTTTGGGGTTGCAAGTGTTTAGTTTTCTTGTCTTCAGTTTTAGAAGAACTGCTCTAGAGTAGTGAAGATTTGTAACCTTCTCTCTCTTACTTTCTCTCTCTCTCTCTCTCTCTCTCTCTTTCTTTTTTAATTTTTTTTCCCCAGGCAAGGTAGACAACCTCTGTACTTTTCCTTTCCTACAAAGACATTATTTATGTTGTTTAATTACACTAGTAGACACTTCAAAACATCACTTAAATATAGTGGGAACCCAATGGGGTGACTATTGAAATGTGGACTTTTTAAATGAGCCATTGATATATAAAAATAGATGGTGGTACAGGGAGAAGAGATTGTCAAATGACTGTCTTAAATACAAAACCCAGAGAAAACTCCCCAAAAGTACTATGGTACTAATATGAGTTGGACCCAGCTCAGCTCATTTGTGGATACTGAAGTCAGTGGCTTTTCCATGCATGACAATTGTGATTTTCCTCCTTTACCGCCTTAAATACTGGTCCAAAAGACTGCTTCCAGTTGTATTTTTCCAACCTTTTGTTTTGTCTTGAGGCCCTTTACTAGACAAGATGTCCCACTGCTTCTCCATCTTATGTTTTACTCAATACCAATGTCTTCTATATCAATACCCTACCAAACTTCTCCCATTAATGAAAGAGCCATCTTGCATCTCCAACCACCACTTCTTTGCCAAATTTTCAAACAAGGATGTACCTGCCCTTGCCTTTTTTTTTTCCTTTTTCTAAAAAACTTCTTCTAGAACATCTCCATTAGCTTCTTCAAAACTTTCCTGTGGGTTTACTAACTGTTAAACTCAGCAATGCTTGCCTGCTCTGAATATTGCTCATCTCATTTAACTTTAGATGTTTATGGTGCTTGTCACTTTAGCTTCTCTGCATTGTCAATAAAGAGGAGCAGGGACTTCTGGAGCACAATTTATCTATTCTGTTTGGACACACACTTTCAGATGAGATAAATCTTCTGTTGTAATTATTCAGGGAAGCCTAGATACCTGTCTGAGAACTGTCTGCTTTATAAATTTCGATCTTTCATCGGATGACATCATGACTGAAGGTATAAAGAAACAATGTCTATCTGCTGCCTTATCTGTAAGTAATTTACTTAAAAAAAATATTGCAAAAATAAATGCATCTCCAGTTCTCTCCCTAACTTTGAGTTATAAATGCAAAAAAAGAAAAAAGTTATAGAAATTGCATTATGGCATCAAAAATAGTTGTACTGTGGTGCATATTTTCTTTGTGCACATCTTCAAGAAGAGTACACATTTTCTTGATGGTCTATGATAATGTGTACGGAGTGTGTACGGGCAAGAAAGGGTTAATAAAAGAGCAGAGGGATCTGTTTCTGTGATTGCACCTGAGAGCAACCACATGCCCCAAGGAAGAGGCAGAGCACAGCAAAGCACAGGCTGGAAGCAGTGGCCAGGTTTGATGAGAGAGCTGTGATGGGAGCCAAGAGGAGATGGCTTAGCATCGAAATCCCTCCTGCAGAAACAGTATTCCTATGGCCAAGGTCTGTGAAAGTCTCCAGATTGGAGGTGGTGGTCTGACCTTGTTAGTTTCTAGTGTTTTTCCTTATATATTCTATGTGGTTCTAATTCACCAAAATTTCTTTCTTCTACTCCTAGCTTTCCCAAAGATCTCCTCATATGATATCATGCTGTCAAACGTTGGTGGCATCAGAGAATGCTATTTGTCACCAAATCAGCATGAGAATTTTAAATGGGAGCAAGAAGCTGAGAGAGATCCCGAGAGGCTGAACTCTGCTTGTCATACAGCAAGTCTATATAGTGTGAAGGAAGAAAAATCTCCCATATGTTGTGTATGTTTCTATCTGAAGTGACTAATGGCATACTAGAGGAAATGTAGGTCCACGTGAATGAGGAAGGTTTGGCTTTATTTAGTGCTCCTGATTCTTGGAGCAGGCTGTCCAGAGAACCTGATAGACTGCTTTTGTCCCTCTTGTATTGCCCATGACAACAAGTTGGCAAAGAAAGTATTCCTTGCCATTCTCCCTGCTGTAACCTTCCTTAGGAGCAGCGCAGAGCTCATGACGCAAGGAACGCTTGCGGCCAAACCCTCCCATGCGATTCCATACCCGTAACTCAATGGAAGCGGGAGGAAAAGCAGATGGAAGAGCTGCTACTGTCCCACAAGAGCAAGTGCAATTGATATGGGTTTCCTTTCCTCCTTGGAACGCCCTCCCTGCCGTAGGCTGTTGCTTGGCAACCCTGCCTCCTTGCTCCACAGCTGCTCCGCATTTCTTCTCCCCGCAGCCCCCACGTCCGCAGAGGGGTCGGGAAGAGCCATCATCATGCACATGTTTCCAGCAATGTTCAGGCAGGCTTCCTGCCTCTACAGTAGCGCTTCAAAGACAAGAGGAGCCCCATGAGGAAGATGAGGATGCTGAGGACACCCTATGCTTCCTGAGGCATGGCAATCTCTATTCTTCCTGCTTCCTTCTCTCACTCTGACCAGGGCGTATTGGCTCCCAGTGGTTCAATTCTTCTTTTGTTTACGTGGTTGCTACTCTGCATAAGCCAGCAACATCCTAGGCAGGTAATGGAGGGCAGAGCTTGGCTCAGGACCAGGGATAACCTCCTTCCCACATAATTACAGTGCTTAATGGATTGCACTGTAACAATTACTGTAAAGAGGTCCACAGAGCTTTGCCATTCATTCTTCAAACTAAACCTTTTGGAGGCTTCAAAATTCTGTCAAATTCCTTTTTTTTAGTTTTTAATTTTGTTTTTATATTTTTCTTGAGAACCAGCTAAGTATGTATACATACCCACATCCAGTATTCCAAGATCTATTGTTAAAGGCTCTGACCCCTATGTGGGTTGTCTCTTAATCGAAAAAATGGGAAATCAGATTTAGAAATCTAATTGCTGTCTTGACTCGTGCTTGTCATACAGCCTTGTGATATGTACTGTATGGCATAGATATGCCTATGGCATAGAGATATGTACTTTATGACATAGATATGATTTCCATACATGTAATTAATCACCTCACATTTTGGCATTAAAATCAGCTCATGCTGTGGTCTTTAATGTTTCATCTTTATATATACATCAGACACACAAAGGATTCACTTTTACTTGCAGACTTCTACATGGATATCTGCTATATGCAGGTTATGCTCTTTTCTCTTATTACAACTAATTAGCACCGACAAGACTTTCTTGTTTGCCTATTTTCTCACCCTAAACAGTTTTATGATACCTTGTGCACTGTGCTTCTCTTTATGATACCTTGTGCACTGTGCACTCTTTAGCTATTTTATGAGTGTTTTTCCCTTTTCTGTCACAGGAACAAACTTGACTGTATGAAGATGTGAACTTTTCATTTTTTTTTCTGGTTTCTGCCCTATGACAAGGAATATTTCTATTTTAGTTGACTGCCAATTCTTTCAAGAGCCAGAAGTCTTACTTTCCTCATTCATTTGTAAGGTGCAATGCAAAAGGAAGGCTGCAGTGCAAAAAAAAAAAAAAAAAAAAGTCATAGCCCTATGTTTCAAAATTGGTATTTTAAACAGAAAAATCTGGTACTCTCTCAAGAAAACATGAATCATGCACACAGTTTTGAAATCCTTCCCACAGACTGGATTTTTCCATGCCTAATGCATGCATTACTCTAGCATGGTTGTCTAAGAAATTTCTTTATCAGCTCATCTCTCTCCAACTCTTGAACCTGCCTGCAAATTTCAATTAATTTGGCAGAGAGATGCAAGTAAAATGTAGTAAATCTTTGCATTTCTGTGTGTAGAGATCTTCACCTGGGCAGAGAAGAGAGAGATGCTCTTCCTGCTGCAAGTTTTTGAACACACTGAAAAACTAATAGACATCAGAGAATCCACTTTGGTGGATTTGGGTTGAGTTGTAATTTTAGTTTTCTGACCCAGATGTTACTGAAAACTATACTGATACAGAATATCTTAGCATATGTGGGAAATCTCCATTTTGTTCCTTCAGCTGTAGTAGATGGAATCTGTGTCATCTACGCTGTTTTGGAAGATGCTGCCTTACTTCATGGACATAACAAGATCAAATAGTTTATTTTGGACATTCTGCTTGGACAGGTCACGTGGGAGAGCATATTGATAGCCAGATAGCAATATTCTTGCATATATGTTATCAGCATGGAGTAGTCAATGGCTTCTGATGAACCCTAGGAAGTAAATTGTACTTATTTCCCTATACTTGGAGGGTAGCCAAGTTAGGGCATCAGTAATTTGGACTCTCTTGCAAATAATTACATGCAGATGTTTAGACATCATTTGCCCATCTTGAGTGTTCCTATCTTCATAGCAATAAACAAGGCATTTCAACTAGTACTCTCATAACAATACTTACAGAATTAGAAATAGCTTTTAAGTTCTTAAGAGTATTGTAGAAATTATTATTATTATTATTATTTGCTGCTTAAATTCAGCCTGTTCTGATAAAAATGGCTGACTGCAAGCTTATAGATTTAAGCGTTAAGCGTGCTAGCAAGTGAATATCAGAAGGCTTAGCGATTGGTTTTGACAAGCATTCAGCATTTATCTGAATCTTTCCAGTATCAAATCAGGCATGAAGTCTTGTGAAAAAAACCCGTTCTCACAAGGCTTTTGATTCTCCTATTTTCAAACTGATAGAAACTACTGAAAAGCTTTCCCGTTTCTCGCCTCTTCTTAACCCCAGTTCCCTTAGCACCATTTTAATGTGTTTTACTCCCTTATGGCTACAGTGACAAAATTTTGGATTATCTGAAAATTTAGAGAAGAGTTGTTCAAATGTTTAATCTTCTGAGTTAAAATATATTTGATTGGGAAAGATGACAAGATCTGAATGATTTGGACTGGTATTTGTTTTAGCCAGGTATTCACAAATTCCTTTGTGAGATTTCTCTTCATACATTTGCATTAAAAGGGAAAAATACTTGTTTACTGAGATGTTCTCAGTTTTGTTTCTTTATGGTTATCATCTTGGGGTGGTACGCTTCCAGCTTTGTTTCTGTTTTTAAGCTAACTGGGACTACAACTCCCTTTTCAATAAGGCTTGATGGATTGAAAATAGATTGATAAATCTTATTAAAAAGAAAATAATAACTAAATTTACAATTGAAGTCAGTTTACTTAGGTTATAGCCTCTAGCAGTTATCTTTACCTATTCTAATAGCAAATATATTTCTTTCTGATAACTATTGTGAAAGAGTGTACTGCACTACAGTTAAGGAAAGGAGTCATTAATGGGGAGATGCAAAATGGTTTACAAAATGAGAAAAGACTGAGTCAAGGCAATCATTTCTTCCAGGAATTGGGCTGATCAGTCATTTATATACTTGTTTCATGCAGGTTCGATTTGTTTTTTCTAGGTCTTCTGACTGTTGAGATCTTTCTCTCTCACTATGCTTTCTCTTTATTTCCTGTCTGCTTCCCTTCCATTCTTTCTTCCTTCAGATACTTTTAAAACCATTTTCAAAGCTGAAATTGCAAATGAGATTTTTTTTGCATCCTGAATGACAATGAATGAATGAATGGCTCTGTTGCAATTGTTGAATGCTTCAATGGCAGATATTTGATTGAGTTCTCTAAAGCCCAAAGCCTGTGAAACCATCCATGATCTGAATAGAACCAATTATGGCTGCTGCTCACAGACCAGTCTGTTTTGGGGGGATTCCTTTGTTTTGGGGACCCAGATTCATATGGACTTAGTGTAGACAGGTCATTTTATCATCTTCTTCTAAAAAAACTCCATAATTTTATCATCTTTATTGGTCTGTGATAGTCATGTGTTGTATGTACTCTCATGAATCATGGAAATACGTTGTGCACGTGTTGCTGAATTAGTTTGCAGACCTCCCTGTTTACCTCTTTCCATATCGGCTCTACACAAAGCTGATAGCTGGGTTGATATTTCTTAGATTGATTGTACTGATGTTTCTCTTCTCTCCTTGCTTTATGTTGGTGGCTCAGGACACAACGTATCTTGAATATTCACGGCCAAAACTGTCCGAAAGTGTTTCAATGTTCTGGATGTTCCATTGGAATCAGCTGGCTCAAGTGCATGAGGGGCTTAGTGACTTCTCAGCACTGAAGTCTTCTGCAGTACAATATAGTTGTGTCTTCCATGGATAAATATAACCTGGTAAAGCAAGCATCTGAGATAGATTTGGGGGTCACCCTCAGCTGGAAAATACTGTTGTGGTATCTCTGCTGACTTCCAGAGATCTTTCTCATTGTTTGTGTGGCAGCTGCAGAAAACTAGAAAGTAAGGATGAACAACTTGTTACAGTCAACCAGCACAAGCTCTAAACACAGTTTAAACACTTCATTTAAGCCCAATTTAAGCTTTTTGATTCTTAATTGCAATGCATTAACAGTTGCATAGCATGATTTTTTTCCCCAGAGGAGATATAATTATGCAGAAATTCTAATTGGGATACCTTGCTGGAAAATGATTGTACTGTTTTAGGAAGAATTAAATATTTCCCAGCTACTCAATTGATGTACTTCTATTGTAATGAAACAAATAGACAAGAAAGCAAAAAAACAGGATTCCTCTTGGCTGATGTCCTCAACTACTTGAGCTTGTAGTTGACATCTGGTCATTCTTGATTTTTCTTACTTGAAAGATAGCATTCTGGGTGATTTCATTTGCTCTCTGTGGAAGTTAGCAACTAGTATGGCTTCTCCACTTTGACAGATACTTTATTTAGGTTTTAGTCTAGCTATTCCATGAAGAGTAAGACCAAAGAGCCCCTGTTTTGGGTAAAATTGTCCTGCCTCCTCCTCCCTTCTTTAAAGCTAACTCAGATCTATGAATATGCTGAACTAGTTGGTTGGCTGTTGCCAGAAAGATTATATACCTGCTAAATGCTGATCCCTTCCATTTCACAGAAGGACAAATTGAAGACTCTTATAGTCTGCTACTGCTACCATTTTAAGTAAACAGAGACATAGAAACTTTCTGTGACCATTGTTTTCAAATGAAACTGAAATTTGGCAAGGGTTTCTAGAACTGTATAGTTGAGTAAAGGACATTGATGGATTGTAGAAAGGCATAAGAATACATTTGTATGTATATGTGTGTGTAAATATATATGGTATGACAATGTATCAATACATACTAGGCATAAAATGGAAAACAAGACAATTCTAAAAGAGCTTGCTCAACAAAGATGGCATCAACTTCTCCAAAATATGCTTGAAGGAGTATCTATAGTATCTTATATTCACCAGCTCTTTTCCAAAACAAAAAAATTAGTTGTGTTTTTTAACAGAATTTCAATTCCTATAAAAGAAATCTTCCTTTTTTTTTTTTTTTCCTCTCTCAAGACGTTTGCACACTTAATTAAAAGATCACCCGCATTTTACTAGTATCAGCCATTCTTTTCCACTGCACAGTTTCCCCAGTTACTTGCATCATCTTTTTTCTTAAGGGCAGTCGTGTGTGTGTTCAATATTAGTCTCATTGCTCCTACTTCAGGTCTTCGGTCTCCTCTGGCTGCTATCCCAGACAAGATGTGATGCAGAGAACTGAGCACTGGCATGATGGAATTTGCTGCGATTCAGCTGCGATTTTGGTTGTCTCAAGAATTAGAGTGAAGGGCCTTAGATGATGCTTCTTAAAAGCCTTTCGGCCCTTTCTCTGCGGCACAATTTCTGGAGATGACACAATTTCTTTCGTCTTTTGGCCACGTGCCTGAGCTTTCTGCATATGTTCATCCCAATGTCTTTTGGGGGCACAACCTCTCTGGGCTTTCGCTGTAGTCGCCAAGGCTGAGTATTAGCAGGAGAGCCACCTTTGACGCTGGGAAGCGAATTTGTAAAATAATATTGGCCTGCGAAGACCCCCAGGTGTGAAATGATGCTGTTTGGCACCACAAGGGATTCTGCGGGCTGAGATTCCTTATTGCTTTGTTGTGTTTGCTTTTCATCCCATAGCTTAAATTCAGAGTTGCCCTAATGCTGTTATGTATTTCACAATATTGATTTTTTGCGGCTGTCTTCATTTAATATATATATATATTTTTTTTGGACCAACCTTCACATCTTGAAAGCAAGAATAGATGCAAAAATTGCCTTTAGTTAGAGAGACTGCAATTTACCCTTTCTTTGCAGGAGGAAAACAAAAATTGGATAGGAGAGAAAAACTGCGCAGTCGAAAGCACAAATGCAGGATTTGGAGCTGCGCAAGCACTGGCAGAGGTAGATTTCTCTCTTTTTGCAGCGGATCCCAGGCAGTCGCTTCATGCGCTTGCCTGTCTGGGCTGTGACCTTCCAGAAGGGCCCCCTCCTGCAGTCCCCCCCGCACGACTTGTCAACACATTAGTCATAGGCAACCCGGCCGACGCCAAACGGGCGCAGCTCAGCCAAGCACCGAAACGCAGGGTATCAGGCTGCGCTCTTCCCTCGCTTATATATCTATATATATTTAAGTAATATATATATATATATTTTTTCCCCCCACCGTGGAGACTTTTCAGCTGCCTTAAGACTGCAGCGGGCTACGGCTGAGCGCGCCGGGGTTCGCGCGGGATCAAGGCGCGCGCCGCAGCGCAGGAGAAGGAGGCGGAGGCGGAGGTCGGCGGCGGGATCAGCGCGGCGGCGGCGGCGGGAGCCGGCGGATCAGCGCGGCGGGG
>JAUBOD010088512.1:0-10666 GCA_032353885.1 Nothura maculosa | reverse complement strand
GCGTGTGCAGGGGGGTTGGACTAGATGATCTCTAAGGTCCCTTCCAACCTTACACATTCTATGTTTCTATGATTTAGAACAGAAATCCTGACAAAATGCTACTGGAATGTATGTACTGGAATAGGGGTGTCTGAACTAGCATTTGAAGTTCGCTGTGAAAATCCTGAGGAGTTTAACCATTGCAACAAGAACTCAATCCTGGGGTTTTCCTTTGAAATATTAGACCTTGAGCAGCTGGAATTGCTTGGGTTTTTCTCTGGACTGTTTCCTGCCCAGCTCTGTTGAGTGGCTCAGCCCCCGACCACCTGCAGGGACCCACGACGGTGCATGTAGGCACCCTGGGACAAGAGCATGTGGCATAAACCCATGCTTCTTAAATTAAACAGTTCCATTATCTGACAGATGAAGAAAATAACATTCAGGAACAGAAATTTCTTATCTGCCAGTTTCTCTAAATGCAGAAAACATCCAGCAGCCTCTCGCTACCCATTTCCTTCACCTGGCACCTTTGGAGGATGACACAGCAGCACAAGATGTTCATCTGTGTGTTTTGATACTGATCAAACTGACTAGCTTCTCTTCTTGATCCTGAATTGTTTAGAAGCTAGTTGTATGGCTTTGCAAATCCAAATTAGAATGTTATTTTAATAGCTTGTTTATTTTAAGGAAATACCAAGCCTCTGATCTTGTACTCATTTTATCTGCACTGGTAGCTATATAAGCTAGTGAATGGAATTATGTTAAAGACAGTATCTGTCTGATGGGGTTTCCAGAGACGCTTAAGGTGCCTCTTCTGTTCAAGTTCAGCAGAGCACACGGAGACAATGTCTTGCTCTGTGTGACTGCAGTGTTAAGTCACATTCTCATCTTGCAAGAACCTTCCCAAAGGGGCCTTCTGCTTGGGCACAGCAACTGCAAACAGCGAGAGGGTTTTCATACTCAGAGCATCCTTCTGAGGAAGGGACTGAAATCTTAGTGCTGGCAGAGAGGGAGATACACTGACAGCTCCTAGGGAAGGATTAGCACGTCCTTCCCTGGGTCTGTATGGCAGCCTTAGCCTTGCCCTTCTGTTCTTTAGGATTTGCATTTTCTGTGGTGTTGAGCCCTTAGCGGACATAGTGGGCGGTTAAATCCAAGGCTCTGAGGTGGGATCTGGTAGTTTGGGGGCTGATAGTTGAGTGGGCAGCTCTGCTACTGAAGCAGACAAGGGACCTGGGCCGTCCTGCCTCAGCACTGCCTGGTGCTCCAGTGTCAGACTTCAACCACGAGCAGAGCTGTTTTCTCTGTCCTTCATGACAGAGCAGAGATCCTGGTGGGTTTGATGGCTGTCGGATCTTATTTCCTGTTCACAGAAAAATTAGCCATGCTAAAATGGTAATTTTACTAAGGTGAAGTAAGCTGCAAGTTTCAAATGACTAGTCTGACAGTCAGGGACTGAGCTGTTCAAGGATAGACGTTTTCATTTTTTGTGTATCGTGGTAAGCTGTCACGGCTGGAACCTTTTGTATCTACTTTTTAAAAACTAGATTTTAAGAACGAAAGGGATTGCAAGGCCTTGGGCCCTGGCAGCTTTGGATGCCCTGGGTGTTGCTGGTGCTCACTGAACATCCTGTCCCTCCTGGAGCTGTTTTCTGGTGCCCTCTGCACCATGGAGCATCTCTGCTCTGAGGACAGGTGCTGAGGGAAGGTGAGGGAGAAAATTCCGCCATTTTAGGGTTTTGTGATGGGTCGCTGAATAGCGCTACAATTTTCTCTGTATAGGTAGCCAAGAATAGGCCACCTCCACCCCCTGCTCATCTAGGACGCTGGTAACTCCTGGACATGTTTGTCTGCAGGGAAGTACTTGAGAAAAAACTGCATAGCAGTCGCTTTAAGTGGTAAACTGGGGCCTAGTAGTGTTATCACTGGAGGCTGAGAACATTTTCTCATTCCTCCTTCTTAATCCTGCTCGCTTTTGTCCAAACCCTTCTGACAGGCTGGCCTTCCACCCCTTCTTGTTTTAACTGTAAGTATTCCTATAGTAACCTGTGCCCAGGAAGAATCCTGTGTGTTCGTGCTTCTCCTGCTACACAAAACCCTGCAACTGCTACTTTCTGACCATTTTGTGGATGAAAGGCAAGAAAAACTTGCCTGAAAAATCACTGTTTGAGCTATGTGGTTGAGAGTTTTGGGATTTTTTTAGTTGCTGTGTTATGACCTCAATTTAATTAATCTTTCACTGACCAAATGAAAGCAGGCACCCAGACCGATGCAAGGTCAAGTCCTGAAGAGGAAGAAAATGAAAAAACATGTCAAGTAAAAAGCTAAGAAGGGGAGGAATTTATTAACACTACTTTCCCTGTCTGCAGGCCACAGAGCAGTGTTTTCAGGCGGATGCATCCCGAGCCTTGCAGCCACTTTCTGGGAATGGGTTCAGGAAAACACTGCAGTGTTGCTGGCTCACGGCAGCCTGCTACTGTGGAAGATGCATTTTCCTTCATTAAAGACATCAAGGGTAGACTAATTAGGATCAGAAAAATAAATGTTGGCACTAATTGCCACACTTATCAGTGAAGTCAGCAAAGGACACATGGACTTAGCAGACAAGGAGACTAAATTATCTGTCTGAGCTGCCTCCCCAGAGGAGTTATGAAATATGTTGACTATCCTGGCTTTAAAAAAACAGGGAGTTTCTTATGAAGTCGAGAACAAACATGCAGGAATCTGAATCTGATCCATACAAACTGATGCTCGATCTGCTAAGGATTAGCTTTTTCTACAAAATCTGCTGTATGTATTTGCTTCCTGTCAACTTAAGTGAATTATAATCAATTGAAATGACAGGAGCCAAATCGTTACATTTGGGTAATTATACCAAAGAGAAGGCTACAAATCTAGAGATGTTGAATTGAAAACAATAATTTGTTTTTCTCTCATGCTGTTAGCAGTTATTGATGAAGTTATCGGGACATGGAGAATTTCTGCTTTTTAAACAACAACAGTGAGCAGATGCTAACTGCTTTTTCTGTGGTAAAGATCAAATTAAAAAGTGATTGTAGAGATTCTTCTTTTTATGGATAATAGAAACAAATGATGTCTATTAAATATCCAGCACAAATTGCCAATCATATACCTCTGTGCAAGTTTTTTGGGGTGTTGTTTTAAAGATTGATTCTTTTTAGAAAACTTGTGTCTTTTCCTAAAGTCCTTTTGTGAAATCATCAAATTAGAGATATCTAATTTTAACATTAGGATAATAAAACCAGTAGAATGGCACCACTATTAAAATTGCTGCAGAACTTTTTTTTTCCTAATAAAAAACAAGGAGAGGCACCCTGGAGGTAATTTAAACCAGCATCATGAAAGAACGATGCATTCCATAGGGATATGTGAGTGGTATTTAAACAGTGAGGTAAAAGAAAGGGTCTACCCTTGAAATAGTTTGATAAAGGAAAGAGAAAAAAAGCCTCGATTCTATGAGCAGAGAGCTGCTCTTCTATTGTAAATAAAGCCCTGCGAGATAAGTCACAAAAATTAACGTGAAAACCAGCAGTTTGGGCTTGGCAGTGTGAAGAGCCTGTGTGCACCTCTGGCCGTCTTGCTGGTCTCCCAATTTCTGCAAAGCAGATGAGATGAGTCAAAATTGCTGCTAAAATCAGCACGCTCTGTGCAGCAGAGCAGACAGCGTAAATGGAGCTTGCAGCTCAGGATCCTGCTTGTTACTCTGTCTGGCAGGGAATGTTCCAAGAAGCAGCAGCCCTTCTCTGAGCAGTTGAAGGGTAATTACGCATGGTGAAATATAGCCTTGCACCTAAACATACACTAGCAGGGAGGCGTGGACTCGGATGAACTCCAAAATGTGACTAGTTGTTAAAGCAGATCACTTTCTCTAAGGAGAGATGCTTCTCTTAAATCTTAGCAACTTTACATGCCTTGAAGCTGTCTTAAGTATGGGCCAAAAATAAAAGTACACTTTAAATTACTCATGTTTCTCAGTCTTGAGTTGTCTTGGCTGAGTGAGACATGTGAATTTAATATCTAATGTGGTCTGTTCATAATCAGCTTGAGGAGAAAAGTTGACAGCATTTGGTTTGACTTGGAGTATAAAATGGATTATGTCCAACACAGCTCTGCTGACACAAAGGAATGACACCATAAATACACGGGATGCATTATTTTAGTACCTCATGCCCCTAATGCATCTGCACCAAAGTAAAGTAAAACAATAGAACTAACTTATAGTTAATTTGTTCTTTTCTCATATATAGAGTCAACATGGTATTACAATAAGCAACCAGAGACCTGAAAATGGTCTTTTTGCTGTTTAATATCTTTCAGTTAGTACCAATTCAATAAGAGGAAAACAAATAAAATCCATCAAGCATACCTGAAAACCAGCTAGCCTACATCTCATGAGTGTATCTAATTTGTTCTATACATAAAGCAGAGGAGTAAAGACATGAAGGTGAAGCAGCTTTTATAATATTTCTCATTTTGGCCATCAGCTGATGAACTCATGATAGTTACGTGCCTGATACTAAAGGCTGTAGTATCCTTTAGGTTTCTTATTGAGATTATGAAATGACACCATAAGGAGAAAGAGCTTTTTGTCTAAATATCAAAACTATATTCCTAAATATGACATTCTTCTGAAGATGAAAATAAACTGTGTTACTTTGATAATTAGAAGCTTTATTAATAAGCATTATAATTTTCTCAGAAAATAAACCTGCCTCTCTCTTCAGCCCATAGTTTCTTCATCTCACAAATGAGATGCTGTGGGAGAGAGTGTCAAAAGTGTTATTGAAGACAACCACTGATTGTTCTCATCTGTGCAGCCACGACTTCACCAAAGAGGCCATCAGGCTGGCCAAACCCTTGGTAAGTATATGTTGGCTCTTCCACATTGTCTCCTTGGGGATCCAACACTGGGAAGTGGGTTCCAAGAGGCTTACTAAACTGTAGATCCTTGATCCTCCTTTTTTGACTTTCTTAAACATGAGTTTTAAGTTACCCTTATATTCCAGTCATCAGGGAACTCTCCTGATTGCCTTTGCTTTGTGTAACCTTGCAATCTGGTCAGCAATGCTCACCATTTTTCAGTACCCTCAACTTCAAATACATTCTAGCTCTCTAAAGAGCCCCTAACTTGTTGCTCTGCCACTATTTGCTATCACCTCCTTTCAAACCATGTTGACTTGTGCAGCAGGCTACGATCAAGGATTGCTTAGGAAAGCTGAGGCAAAATAGGCATGGAGTAATTTGGCCTTTCTGTGTCTGTTTTACTCTTTGTGTCATACCTGTTGAGTCACTCATTTATTTTTGGCTCCATCTGGGATTTGGCCTTCCTGATTCAAGCGTAAATGTGCTACATTGCTTTTATATTCTTACCTTGTAGCTGGATTGGTTTCCATTTTCACTGATTTCGAGTGGGCTCATAAAGAACCATTTTAACCAATTCAAAGCCACAGAAAAGTTCTTCTGATAAAACAAAAGAAGGTTGAGTAGTGACATGTTTTAAAAGTATTTGTAAAATACTCCTTAGATAGACTTTCCATCATATAAACTCACAATACATAAGAGGTGATGATTTATTTGCACTCACAAAGTCAGTTCATACAAACCTAATTTGACCTGTTCTTGCATGCACATTTTTCCTTATGCAAACTTCCATATGAAATTCTACAATTTCTTATTTACATTTTTTCTGATCTTCATTGATAGACTAGTTATGTGCAGCAACAATTCCTCTTTTAGGCAGAAATGATGGAAATTTTAAAATGAATGTGATCTTTCTTCTGATTTAAGCTTCCTTCCTGGAACTGAACTATACATTAATGTGCCAGTTTGCAGGCTTGAACAAGTACCAAATATTATCAGCTGTTTCCAGACATAGTCATAGGGGCAGAAGAAGCAACTGGTTTGGGATTCTATTCACATCATGTTTTGTTTAATTTGATGTTCATTTGTTCTATACCAGGAGGTAACAACAGAGTTGCTCCATCCTGGTAAATAATACATGAAACACTGCACACATGACTTTTGTATCGTCCTCTTTCCCAATAGTTTGAGTTTTGTTATTTTTCTTGTAGAAAGATCTTGAGTGGGAAAAAATAATGGAAGTCGGTCCAATTATAGAAGAGTGCAAAAGTCTTCAGTATTGTGAAATGGGTTTTGTGATGTGAGTTCTTTTATGAACTTTATGAATTTTGTGGCTCATAATGCTTTTGATGAAATAGGACAAGCACTTCAGCTGGTCTTATTATAGCACAGACTTTTACTTCACAATTATCTCTGTCTTTTGTACTTAAGGCTTTAATTCCATATTGAATTATTTCTGTAAAGATGTTAAGCAAAATTATTGGATTTGAATTAAAACTCAGAATTTATTTAGATGTTAAAAGTATTATTAACAACAGATTATGTGCATCAGGAACTTTTTCTGAAAATGAGTCGTAATAGTACAAGACAAAATAGAAATTTAAGTAAATGCTCAAGGATACTCTGTTGTGTAAGTTTGCAGTAAATTTGTCTTATTCATGACAGATAAAAGAGGACGCCAGGCTACAGCTGTGGGCATGAAGGCTGCTGTACAACTGGAGATGAACAATTGGCCCATCCAAGGTAGGAATTTAGAGCTCAACTTTAGCTGAGAATAAAAGTAGAATCAATTTGGAAAGGTTTGGGAGAATGTGGGTCCAATGCACTTAGGAGAACCAGCAGTGGGAACAGTGTGGTAAATACTCCAAGGCAAAAGGAGATCTGAGGCAGTTCTGGGCTCATAAATAAACTAGGGAAGGTCCAGAATGTAGGGAGATCACCAAGGATGGGCAGTTCGTATAGTGCCTGTATGTGCAAGCTAGGACAGGAAGCCAGCGAAATGAACGGGTTCGAACTGAGGTGATTTCAGCGGCATGGGTTTATTAACAAGAGAAACTGAATAAATAGCAAGATGCAGCAAGATGCAGTGCACAGAGAAGCTCTGGAAACTCCTATAGCAACATAATAATTGCTAGAAGCAATTGAAATTGATTGCACAGTAAAAAAGAATCAATGTGTGCAAGTCAATCCAGAAAAGGTATAAATGGTCAGAGGGGAAAATCTACATATTCCCCTCCATGTCATTAACAATTCCATCAATAAAATATTGATGCATACAAATATTATACAGTTTACTCTGAAACTGAACCTGAAGGAAGTAAGGGAAGCATTTGGGCTTTGAGCATCCAAGTGTTAGTGTTGGTGTGCACGGAGTATTGGGGACTGTGGGGTTAACTTATTTACCAGCAAAATAAAGTCTTCATGTGAAACTAATCTGCCCAGGGAATAGCAGCAGCTCTGCACTGGGCACAGCAGCATCAGAACAAAAAATTAAAGACTATGAAATTGTGGGCCGGAAAGTCTTGGTTTAAAAATCTACTAACTTTTTAATGGATTTATTGTGGAATATTAGAGGGTTTTTTTTCCCCTCTGGTCTGTCTTCTAAGAAATACATATTTCCCTGATTACTGTTTTTCTACATGAAAACGTGACAATGAGAGGTTTAATGCTGTGTGCTTTTTCTTTTCACAATGATATCTATATAACACAATGCCACTTAAGCAAAGTTCAAAGTGCCGAGGCAGCTAATTTCCATTATTACCTGATGGAGAAACCTCTGTAAATCTAGTAAGTGCCCATTCTTATCCAAATCAAACAGAGGATATGAAATTTCCTCATAATGTGAACCTTCACACTGTCTGTTTTCAAGCCAGTATAAATTCTGAACATTTTTCTTCAATCCTGGCCAGAAGTATGCTTTTCTGTTCAACTAAACTCTAATCTGAGTTGTGATTTCAGTGAGGACACTGGAATAATACCGGGGATGAATCTGACTTCTTCAAGAAGTCTTCAGAGAATAAAATCTGGATCTGTTAAGGTCACCAGCCTACGGGAAAGGTAAGATGTGAATCCTTCCAGTACCACAGTGGCCAGTCCCTCCTGTAACACAGAGCTATAGCATAAATAATCTGGTGAGTGAGACCCAAATTGTTTGAGAATGGATTTCCTCGGAAATTGGAGGATAAGAAGCAACCAAATTTGCTTCTGCGATAAAAGCCATGATCCTTGAAAGTCCAAAAGCTCAAGCTGGCAAAAGCAGCAGAGCTACGTTAGCAGAGGGCAAGGCTTGTGCCAAGTTGGCTGCACGTCATAGCATGTTATTGCTGGAATATTATAATCCTACCTTGGGCCCTGTAGTACAAGTGGCAGTAGGTCACTTCATTTGAAAGCCTAGTTGTTTGCACATCATCTAATCAGATGAACTTCCAGAAATACAACCTAAATGGGGCTTGTTCCCCAATAGCTGTCAGAGTATCTTTTTACACATCAAATGTGATTATTTTGACTGTCTTTTAAGTGTGGTAAATGGCAAAGAAATTCAGTACTGTTACATGAAGGACGTAGCTCAGGCTATCGCAGAGCCGGGAAAGGACTCCTCGTTCTGCTCCTAATAACTTTTTATTATGTGTGACCACATATGGGTTTAGTTTCGGTTAGATTGTCTGTATGCTTGGAGTTGCTGTAGGATGTTAATCAGTCCCTGTGTTTATGTAGCATTTAGAGATGTGTAAAGTGCTCTTTTAGAAATAAACTATCATATTTATGTTCAAACTTTTAAATGTTTGGCAAAGGGCAAGGTACAGACAGAAGCATAAAATGTAGAAGTTGTTTTTATGCTGGTCTGTCAGTAACTGCAAAAATTACATTCCTGATGTCTCTTCTGTTTCTTAAGAGTCTTCAAACTGCAATGCTGACTTCATAGGCATTACACATGGCAGTGTTGTTTTGACTGAGTAATTTAAACTGCAAATAATCTAAATTATTCTGAGCTCCCAAACACTTGCTGATTCTTTAATGGCCAGCAGATCAGAATAAATGCATTATAATGATTGAGTCATTGTTATTATAGTCTTGGCCTGCAGGAATTAGAAAATAGGAATATTAGAGGAAAAATACCTTCCAAATAGTTGTGTACACAGTAAATTTGATCCTCAGTGGAACAGTTTTATATTTGTAAAATATTTCCCTTTAGAATGCATTATTTTATTAGTTTTTAAGATTATTAAATTTCTGTTTTGTTGGGAATGCTTGCTGGAAGAATGACACTGGGTTGCCCTTGCAATCCAATATTTATTGAGCTGTGTTGTTGTAATGTGCCTTTTGGTTGAGTTCCATCTACGCGGAGTGGCAGGCCGGGCCGCATTGGCTCTAGCAGCACAGACACTGTGTTACGTGGAGATTCGTGCCCTTACATCGATGGAGAGGTTTTTGATTAAACCTCACTGTGATGATTCACTGGCTTCTGGAGGCTCATGCATTAATGAGGATAAACGGATAATACATGATGCAAGTTTCAGGCATGGTTCATAATTTGGTTAGTTTCTCAGGAGATAAAATGCTTTTTAATCCTCTAGATTAAATCTCTCTAGAAAATGTTGACATGATTTTGCCTCTTTGATTTCAATATTTCAAAGATCAACATTTTTCTTTTCCCTCCCCACTGTTTTCCATACAATGTGTAAACCCATATGTGGGTGTTTGTATTGTCCAGTGTGCACTTGGGCCTGTCCTACCTCTGAAGTTTTGTACCTGTCCAAAGAGGAGGTATTTGGCACCCAGCTCTTAGATTTAACTTTGTTGTTGGATTATCCTTCAGTTGAAAACATGTATTTTGTTGTACCAGTTCTAAACAAAACTTCATTATGCAGTCTCAACAGATGCTGATATTTTCACAGCAAGATGATTCACTCCGTATGTATGGAGCTGCTATACCTAGATATACTAATTTTATATTAAGTTATACTTTTATAAATGATGACAGGAAGACTCTGCTGTATTGTGTTAGAGCTGACAAATTTTGTGCAAGACATATCTCTCAATTGTGCAGGTCAGATCAGAACTATGAATACCATCTGCAGTAATATAGGAAAGAGCAGATCTGAGCTGTTATTAATGAAGCTGTGACTGAACACAGTTGGTACTGCCTTGATGAAGGGGAGTGAAGGACAGGAGAAGGGAGAGGAAGCAACATTGGAGTCTGCAGCAGACTTGTTATCCCTGAGAATAATGAGAAAGGCTGACTTTTCCCTGGGATTCCTAGAAAAGGCCTTAGCTCAATGCCAGTTTGAATTATGCAAGTGTAAAGAGAATCACAGAATCATACATTGTCACAGAATGGTTGCAATTGGAAGGGACCTTTAGAGATCATCTACTCCAACACCTTGAGCACGGGGCACTCTTTTGCATCCGGATGGATTTTGAAGATCTCCAGAGAAGGAGACTCCACAACCTCTCTGGGCAGCCTGTTCCAGGGCTCTGGCACCCTCACAGTAAAGAAGTTCTCCCTCATATGGAGATGGAACTTCCTGTGCTTCCACTTGTACCTGTTGCCCCTTGTCCTATCACTGGTCACCACTGAGAAAAGCTCGGCCCCTTCCTCCCTACATTCACCCTTGAAGTATTTATATATATTAATGAGATCGCCTCTCAACCTTCTCTTCTCCAGGCTAAACAGACCCAGCTTGCTTTCCTTGTATGAGAGATGTTCCAGTCCCTTAATCATCTTTGTCGCTCTCCACTGGACCCTCTCTAGAAGCTCCACGTCCCTCTTGTCCTGGGGAGCCCAGAACTGCCCCCAATGCTCCAG
>JAUBOD010088510.1:0-10742 GCA_032353885.1 Nothura maculosa | reverse complement strand
GCGGGAAGGTTGGACCAGATGATCTCTAGAGGTCCCTTCCAACCTTGTAGATTCTGTGATTCTGTGATTCTGTAATAGCAGTGTGTTCCTGTAGCGTAGCATGCCTTATACTACTTACATCTGTAAGCATCTGAGTTATAATATCACAATTTAATTGTTTACCTATCCAGCAAGCAAGCTTGACTACATCCCCTAGCACTTTCCTGGCTGCTACTTTGGATGCAGGCAATGAAGCTAAAACTCTGGTCAGCACATCCCAGAAGGCTAATTGATCTTTACGGGTATTGTCCAGTATCCTTCTGTTAGCTCTTGATTGGGTACAGTTCCACAGCGTCATATTTAGTAGACCTCTCATTGATGACATAAACATGGCTAGCTTGTCGAAATAGCAAGATCCCCTGACAGGTCTTTGTGGAATGCTTTTCCAAATGCAATCTCCACAGATTAAGAACACTCCCAGAAGAAAGAGCCTTAGCACATTATAGCATTGTACTCCCTTTTTTTGTTTTTTTTTCTTTTTTTTTTCTTTGCCTCTTTTCTTTCACTTTCTCTTTTTTTCCTCTCTCTCTCTTTTTTTCTCTTTTTTTTTTTCTCACTTTTTTTTTCAGTTATGAGCGTATCATTGCTATAAGAACAATTGTGTAGACTGGCCCAAATAGCCTGGCCCATTGTCCATTTTAATTTCTTGTGAGATCCCTAGCACCACTATTGCTGAGCGCATGCAGTGCTGAACATGTCAACTAGTTTCACCCGTCTGAGCTGTAACCCATGCTGCAAGAGAAAAACAATCAATGCAAATGTACATTTTTTTTTGCCAAATTCAAGGATATGGCTTACATCCATTTGCCAGAATTGTAAAGGACCAGTTCCCCATGGATTGACTCCAGATGGTGGGCTTCCCAAGTGCAGTTGACAGTTCAAGCAGGATTGAACTATGCCTCATGCATTAACATCAGAGAGCCCAAATTGTCTATTCAGGTAGTTATCGTATGTTTAGGTTGTAATATAAGACGTACATAAATTTTATCCATTCTAAGACACACAGGGGGTCCTTATCCAACGTCCACTGCATAATCAAAGCGAAAGCGTGTTGATCATGGTTAACTATTAGCAAACCGATGCCATATTCAGGATTCCGCCAGTAGGTATAGGCCATGGTGATTTTTTCACTTATCTGGAAATGTGCTTATCAAGCTTCTTTTGTCAATTCTCTGGGCGCCTCCGCACCCCCCTGTTCCAGATGGGTTCAGGGTTTGGCAATTGAAAGCACATGCACTGAGAGCAAAATTACTCCCTTGGTTTATTTAGGGCAATTCATACTAACAACCCACTAAAGCGGGACGACTACTTAGCAACTCCCTGCAAAATGAGTCGGCTACAGAGCAATTACTTAAGAGAGGATACTTGTCAGCAGGATAGCGAGACCGATCATTCCCCAACCCTGATGGACGAGAGATGGCTGACAGGCTCCAAGCTTGTGGGTATCCCTGCAGAGACAACGTAGGTCTCAGTTGGAAGCCTCTCTTTGCCTCAGATCTACTGTTATTTTTTATATCATCTGGTGTATCCCGTCACGTAGGACCCGTACATATCAGGAGGCGACCAGAGGGCGGACAAAGCTCCACCTTTTTCATTAGGTAACTTTTCCTGGTGTGTACATGTGTGCCCACCAGTGGGGGTCTCTGGTCTTGCTATGAGGGTCCTACCTTCATCATCTTTCTCTCCCTTGCCTCAGGTTGGTTCTATGCCTCAGCTGCTCTTCATAGAGATAAGGTCCCTGTTCTTTTATTTTTTTTTTGAGTCTAGTAGTTACTTTGGTGATTTCCCATCCAAGATGCTTTCATACCTCTGACCTCTGAATTTTCTCTGGGGCAATCTGCAGACCTTTTCCAAACGTGCTTTATTAAATGAGCTATGTGCTCTGTTAATTTTCTTGTATGGTTGGTTCAGTGTGCCCACTCAGAATTTCTTCTAAGTACATTCCTACAGGGAGGAAGGGGCCAAGCTCTTCTCAGTGGTGGCCAGAGACAGGACAAGGGGAAATGGGTATAAGTTGAAACAGAGGAAGTTCCATGTTCATGTGAGGAGGAACTTCCTTCTGTGAGTGTGACAGAGCACTGGAACAGGCTGCCCAGGGAGGTTGTGGAGTCTTCTTCTCTGGAGGTCTTTCATGCTACCCTGTGCCACATGTTCTGGGTGTCCCTGCTTGAGCAGGAAAGTTGGACTAGGTGATCTCTAGAGGTCCCTTCCTAGAACCTTGAACATTCTGTGATTCTCTGATAATACCAACACACACCTCCATCCCAAAAGTTACCTGCCTTCAAAGTATGACCACTCCTCATTGAGCATGCTCTCTAGATTTTTGATTGACTACACTTTTAAATGAAAGCAAGAGAACTTGCCATCAATCAATAAAAAAGTAAGTATGACTAGAGTCACTCATAGTGCACCTAAATGTAAAATACGATTAAAGATGAAATAAAGAGGGAATAAATTACTGGGAATGCTACAGTGGAACTTCTGCATTGATTGGTGAACTGAAACTGTTTTTCTCCCCCTCAGGTCAGGAAGCTGCCTGAGGAGAAGCCTTGAAGTTGAGAAATCTCTCCCATCTTCTTCAGCGAGTGATTATTGCACATTTGTACACTATAGCTAGCTAAGAATCCCATGCTGTTTTGTAAATTTGCATTGGAATAAATCATATTATTCATGAACTCGACTCCGTGTTTTGCAGGCAGTCAGACCCTGTGCTCTGACACAAGAAATGGGGCGAAGTTCTTGGGGCAAAAGCAGGTGGAGCTCCGCTGGACACTGAGCTGCCCCTCACATGTCCTATTGAGCGTCCTAGGGAGAAACTGGAGCCAGGGAATGAATAGGAAGGAAGAAGGAGTGCCCCTAACTGAGCAGAAAGTGTTCCCAGGAGCACTGGATGAGGTTGGTTCCCATTTATGACCTGATTCCAGGTGCAGAACAGGCCTCCCTGTGTGTTTGGATGCCCAGCGGGAGGTCTGCAGCAGCGTGGAGCCTGCCGGAGCAGCGAGCTGGTTGGCACCATGGCCTGGGCACGGGCAGGAGCAGCACGAAGGCTCCACAGGAGAGTTAGAAAAGCCCCCGTGATGTCTGTGCCAGCCTGTGCCCCGGGAGGGAGCACATGGAGCCATGAAGGGCTGTGAGGACTTCCATTGGCGCTGGGCAAGGCGAGGGCAGTTGGGGCTGCAGGGCAGCCCTAGGGCCCTGTTAGGACGGGCGGTGGCGCCAAAGCGACTGTGCGACAATGCATGACTGTGCGGCTGGGGCCACTTGTGAGGCGAGTGGCCGGGGCCAGCAGAGCTGATGCTGCTGGAGCCACAGGTGCCAGCGAAAGGCTCAGCTCGTGGAGAAAGTTCTAGAGAGAACCATGGAGAACTTTCGCTGTGCTGATGTCCAAAATAGGAATGGACAAGAGAGCAGAGAGGAGAAGAGGGTCGAGGTGGGTACCGGGCTGCAGAGAGGGCTTCGCGTGGGAGCAGGGAACCGTGTGGGGCTGCTCTGGGCTGTGGCCGTGCACAGGGCAGGGCGGGTGACAGGCACGGGGGGAGGCCGGAGGAGGCTCTCGGGAACCGGGTCTCTGCCGCTGCTGGACTCCAGCTGCGCAGGCGACAGGAGCTGTGCAAGGATGGCAGTGCTGGGGAAAGGGGCGGCAGCTGCAGGCAAGTGAGCAGAGAAGCAGAGAGTGGCTTTGGACCAGGCCACTCTTGGCACTCTCCTTGCCTGGGGTCATCCCAGAGCACTGCCGGGCGCTGCTGTGCAGGAAGGCTCTGCTAAAGCTCATGAGTGCCTCTGTCTTTGCAGCCTGAGCGCAGGAGACAGCGACTCAGAGATTCTACTGAGCTGCTGGACTTGCCGCTTGGGGTGAAGATCCCTGTGGAGCCAGGCTCCCGCACTGTCTTCCACCGAAGCAAGCTGGGAGTAAAGGTAAAAGCAGTTGAAAGGGCTCAGAAAAGTTTCCTCTTCCTCCTCCTTTCTGTGCTGGACAGCCTGAGCATCCTGCAAGAGGGACATTCCTAGAACAAAGCAGTGGGACAAGCTGCTGTCAGTGGGAGCTGCAGTCCTTAGTGTGACAGGGGACAGATGGTCTGTGCACCAAGAGCAGGCAGGAGCCACTAGGTGGTGGCCAGGAGCTGGGAGAGCAGGTCGCAGTGTGGGTTCTGTGCCTGTGCAGGATCCTGCAGATCTAGAGCCAGCCTGACATGTGGCACGGGACAAGTGTGCAGTGGGGCCCTGCGTGCAGCAGGCAGCAAGGGGGCTGGGGCACAGGGTGTTAGCAGCAAGGGCAGCGATGCTCATACAGAGCCTGGGAGACTCTCCAGGAGCTTTTTCACTTCCCTCAACCTCTGTGCGTGCAGAGCTGTCAACGGCAAGGCTTCTCTGCTGGGAAAATGCATCAAGTATCCTTCTACATGCAGCCGTGGGACAGGAGTTGTGGAGCTGAGGGGTTCACCTTGGCTGAAGAGTCTGCCAAGTAGAATAAGCTTTCCTTTGGGAACGATGCCCCTCGGCTTAGAGCTGAGCTAGTTGCAGAGCCCAGATGAACCAGAAGGCTTAGAGCCTGGAGAGAGCTCGCCTATGAGCTGACAAGGTTCCAAAGTGTCTTTGCCTCTTTTCTCACCCACTCTACCCTGATCTTGTCTCACACAATGTATTCCACAGCTTCACCGACCGGCTGGTCACTTTGATCTTGGAGATCCATACTGTCACTTACTGGGGAATGAGTACAACAGTCTGCATGACCCCCATTTGCGGGAGTACTACAACCGCAAAGACAACCTGCGCAGACTGAAGAAAGAAGGATTCATCACTAAGGACGGCCAAGTAGGTTATCCACACGGCTGAGAAGAAGAGTTTCCACAGGAGGGGGATGTTGCCAGAGCACTTGCTGCTGCCCCTCCTTGCAGGTGGAGGCTGCAGCTCTGCTCAGCTGTTTTCCTGTGGCAGCCCCCAGCCCGCTCTGGGCATTCCCATTGCTCCTGCCAGGCTGTGTGGCACTGCCAGAGCAGCGGGTGCGTGGCCAGGTGGTGCAGCAAGGAGCCTGGCTCTGCACCATGTGCTGGGAGCCAGAGTGCCCGTCGCTGGCCCAGGCTGGGGTGCAGGAGAGCAGCTTTCGATGGCTCGTGCTCCTCCTGGCAAGGCGGGCTGCGCGGGAGCGCCATGAGCGCTGGCTCATTCCTGCCCTCATCTCCACACAGGTTGTTTGTAATCTGCGAGAATTCAACCAGTACAGGCAACATCTAACCACACTCAAAATGGAGCATAAGAAAGCAGATGGGCGAGAACACGAACCTAAACCTCAGGGTTCACAGGTATGCTTTGCGGTGCAAAGGCTTGGGGTGTCACTTCTTTTCTCACAGTAAGGTATGCTATGGAAAATGCCATGGAGCAGCTGATGCAGGGTGCAGGATTAGGGCAGGGGTGGGAAATTGGTCTCAGAAGGCCCTCTGAGTGCCCTGACGGAAGCCCTTTTCTCCTGGTCTCTGCTTTCCTATCCTGAGCAACGGCTTCTCAAAAAGCATGACAATGCAGAGAACTGCAGGAACAAGTACTTCTTGTTGCTATTGTCAAAAGAAGCCTTCTTCACATTCAGGTCTTGACAAAGTGCCAACAAGCCTGTGATAACAGGCGGAGGAGTCATGGGAGCCGAGCAGGCAACATGCTTGGCAGCCAAGACTGCAACATCCTTGGCAGCCAGAAAGACAAAAACCATAGGAAACAAGACCACAACACCAAGGGGAGCAAAGATCACAACACCTGTGGCACTCAAGACTTCAACATTCACCACAGCCAAGACCAGGGCAAAGAGATGGGTCCGGTAAGTCAGCCTCCTCCATGCCCTCTCTTCAGTTTGTTCGCCGTTAGTTCCTCACTAGTTCCTCTTGCTTTCTGTTGCAGAAGTGCTCAAAGGAGGAAGGGCATGCTAAAACCCACACCACCTTGAACTGCAAAACCCTGACCATGGTGCAGGAGTTGGCAGAGCGCATGGTTGAGAAAGTGCTGCAGAGAGTGAAAGAGATGGAGCAGTCAGTGCACATTTTAAGCAGGGCTCCTCTGAAGATCCGCAGAAAGTTGTTTGGTAGCGGAAAAAGGGTAGGGCTTTCGGAGACGCCTCCTCCAGATCTCTGGGAGGAAGTCTGGCAGGCGGCTAGAGAGATTGCAGCAAGCCTTTGGGATCACCTGAGGAAGCGAGGGCCATACAGCATATCCAATGCCTCTGAGCTCACGCTGTTGGCCAGGCGCAGGCAGCAGCGCATTGCTGCAGGAGCCGCTCCAGCAGGCACTTGGGGAGGAAGCAGAGCAAGGCATACTGAGTTTCCTAGGTGTGATGGAGCAGCTGCTCTGCGTTCTACAGACAAAATCACCAGAGGTCCTGCTAAGAGCATTACAACCACTTTAATACGATTTGTGGCATCTCAGTTTGAGTATCACTACCACTGCACGTTTTCTCAAATTCTAAAGCTGCCCATGAAGACTCTTCCTCAGAGGCAGCTGCAGCCACCCCAAGCACCTTCCTCAAGCCAGATCATGGAAAAAGGAGCATCATCAGGAGCCTCTGTCCATCAGACACAAGAAGCCACCAGTCAACTTGTGTTGCCCCCCTCCAAAAATGCGGTTGAGATATGCCAAGACAGGAGTGCACTTGAAGGGGATGGAGGCATCGCCAATGCACTTTGCAAAATTAAGCAGCTCCGCTCAGAGTTAAAAGTGCATGCTGAGAACTTTGTTCGTGATGCTCTGAAAATGCTGAAGAAGCAGCAGAAGGTGAAAAGAGAAAGGATTACCATGGCAAAACCCTCAAAAGGCAGGTCAGAAGCAAGCACTGTGGAGAGTGTCCCCGTGGAACAGCTAGAAAAACATCATGTTCGGCCTCTGGCTGCAGGACCTACAGGCGTGCACTGCAGAAGGCAGGTGACCAAAAAGCCAAGCCAGAGAGATGGGAACAGGAGCCATCTGGGGCAAGTCTTTCCAAAAGCAGAAGGAAGGACAACTCCTACTGGAAAGTTAGTGGACAACCACCAACCACCAACCAAGCTCCCTCCCATTATGGTCCCTGGAATGGTCCTGCTTTCAGAGGATGAGGTAGAGTCTTCAGAATTTGAAGAGAAACATTCAGCTCATCCGCTGCCATCCATCCACCAAAGCTCTGAGTGTCTTGCTCAGAGCACACCCAAAGGCATACAGGAACCGCTTACTTCCCCCTCGCCTTCTGCATCAAGACAAAGTTCTGCACTGCTGGAAACCCAAACAGCACACGAGACCCATTCCCCTCTGTGGGTCAGCAGTGCTGGAGGCAGCCTGTCCCTCCAGCAACTCCAAAGCCCCCTGCCCAGAGCGGAGCCCGGATGAGACCAATGCGTGTAAAGTTGTTAACACAGAAGCTGGAGAAACATGAAGGCTGAGAGAGGGCTTTACCATGGCGGAGAATAACGATGTTACTTCCAAGTACTGTGTGGAAGTTCTTGTATTGCTGTGCTGCTCTGACAATTTACACCTTGTCCTGACAGGGACCAACAATTGCTGTAAGAGCTGAGCCAGACCTTGTGCCCAACTCGTGGGGCAGATGAGCTGCAGCTCCTGTTACAGATGCCTACATAGGGCAAGGGATTCAGAGCACCTTTTCTTGGGGCCAGACCACTGGACATGCTGGGGCTATCTAGGCCTCTTTCAGGGAGGCAAGGGTGCCCCCACCACTTACAGTCACACATGTGCTAGAGTTCACTTCCCATCCCTCTGTTAGGGTGTCAGTAAAGAGAAGCCTGCTCTGCTTCAGAGTTCACCTGAAGCATTTCCATGTCAGCAGCCGAATGTCTGCAATATATTCCACCACAGAGTGAGCTACAAAAACCTATTTCAGCTGCACAGAGACTTGGTAGACCATGAACTCCCTCCAGGGTGATTACATTCCCTGCACTAGCCCCAGCTCTATGTTCATGTAAACACTGGCTGGACACAGGTCACTCTCAAAGCCAGCTGCAGTGCTGGCACTGTGGGGCTTAGGGCTTCCTGAGCCAGAGCTTCCCCAGCATCAGCATTTGCAGAGCTGCCAGTGCCCTTTCCCTACATACCTTTGTCTAATGCCTGCTTCAGATCCCTTTTGCCTCTACCTGCCCTAAGACACCCTAAGATTCTATCACTAGGAGTGCCACAGTTCAATGAAACTTTGTCCAAAATACTCATTGAAATAGAGACGTCTTTATTACTTGCCCACATTGTGCTCAGCAATCAAGCAACGTGAAGTATGCAACAGGTAGCAGTAACAAACAGCACGGCAACATGGTACTTCCCAGGACACAAGGAGCAGTACATCAAAGGACACAGGCCTACCAGCCTTGGTGCTTTATGTCTGCAGTTCGATGACATTGAGAGACTGCTCCGGCCACACAAACCACGTGGTAGCATACAAGTAGCACACAAGTAGCATGTGGTCAGCATACAGCAGTTGAGCTGTAGACAAGCTGTAGATTTCAGCATGTATTCACCAAGGGGAAGTCCTGTTGGACAAACCTGATAGCCTTCTACAATGAGATGAGTGGCTTGATGGCTGATGGGAAAGTCATGCTTGTTGTCTATCTTGAGTTCAGCAAGGCTTTTGACATCATCTCCCATATCAATGTCATGGGTAACCCACACCCCCAGGAAGTGTGGATTAGATGGTTTGACACTGAAGTAGATTGAGAACTGTTTGGATGGCAGAGCTCAATATGGTGATAAATGGGGCTGAGCCAAGTTGGAGGTCTGTGGCCCCGCTGCTCACTTCTGCAGGGCCACACACAAGGCAGCCCCTGCTCTGCAAGCTCATGCATGGGCACAGAGCTGCGCTGGGACCTGCTCTCCCAACTCCTGCACACCACCTGGCTCCTGCTCCTGCCTTCTGGCAGCGCATGCACCGTCCCCTGTCACACTAGGGACTGTAGCTCCCACTGACAGCAGGATGTCCCACTGCTTTGCTTTAGGAATGTCTCTCTTGCAGGATGGTCAAAGTGTTGGGGCAAGGACAGGAAGAAGAAAAGGGCACTTTTCTGGCATCTTTTGGCTGCTTTGGCCTTTCCCCCCAGCTTGTCTGGTAGAAGACAAGGTTGGAGTCTGGCTCCAAAGGCAGCAAGTCCAGCAGCTCAGCAGAATTTTCTCTGAGTTGCTGCCTGCTGTGCGCGGGCTCCAAGACAGAGGCATCTTGCAGAGCCTTGGTGCAGTGCAGCTCCCAGCAGGGCTCTGGGAAGGCCTCAGGAAGGGCAGTGCCAAGAGGGGCCAGTGCAAAAGGTGCTCTCTGCCTCTCTGCAGACTCCTCTGCCTGCGCTAGGAGGGGGTGACTTGCGACTGCCCCTGCCCGTGCTGGGCTGCGCAGGGCTTGGGAGCAGCCGCCACTCACCCTCCATTGTACAGAGCCCAGAGGCGCTCACCAAAGGGGCCACGCACAGGAATCCTGAAGCCTCCACGGAGCGGGAGCAGCTGCCGTGGAGACCTGGTCCCCATGCACAGGGTTGCCGAGGGACAGAGCAAAGCTCTAATATGGTCTTTAAGGTTGTCATCTCTGATGTCAACAGAAATGCTGTTGACATTTATGATTTCATCAGCTTAAAAATAACGATGCCTTTTATCTGATGTCCTTTTTTTTTTTTTTTTTTTTGAAATTAAGATTTAACTTTCTAAATATTTTTAAACAAATGTCCTTCCCAAGTATGGAAAACCCGTGCTGGACTTGTCAAGGCCAAGGTTCCCTCTGCTTTTACTCACCTTAGAGTTAGCAGTGTGAGCGCCTGTTGGCTGCCCTGGTCCCGGTTTATGTAGGACAATCGGGTAGGGTATATAAAGTAAAGAAGATTTATCCTCCTCTCCCCCTGCCTTCCCCTTCCATGACCCCATTCTCAGAAATAGGGAATTGGGATCACATCAAATCCTGATTGCTTTTGTGCAGGCAACAATTCAGCAGTGGATGAAGATTTAATTTTACCATGTGTGGAGAGGCCACTTTGCTTTCAATGCCAATCTCTAAGTCATGTCCCTGTTCATGTGCTGCTCATGGTGGCATCGAGGAGGCTGGTGCACGGGGCAGGAGAAGGGGACCCTGGGGCACTGCAGCACCAAGGTGCAGGGGAAGGGGACACTGAACCCTGGGCACCAGTGCAGTACAGGGCCAGGGTCATTTCTCCTCCTTGGAAACAGATTGGGAAACAGCCAAATACAGGGATGGAAAGAGGGTTTGGTTGGACTTCCCAGTAAACTCCCAAGTGCCGAGTGCTTAGCTCTTGGGTTAGAGGATCAAGGGCAGCATGAGCAGGTACCAGGACATGCAGCCTCTCTTTCCCCGCACACCTCAGTCCTAGCACAGTGCTCCTGTGAGCAGCCTGTGTGCTCCCGGTGCGCTCTGTGAGCTGCCGTGCGCACTCACACTCACCTGCACTCTTGTGCCAGTGGAGTGCCTCCTACTCCTCCATCATCTCCTGCTCACTGAGGTCTTTTCTGAACATTCACATTTCCAGCCAGATCAGCTCTGTCTGTTAGGCACAGGTCCAGCGATGCCCCCCTTTTGCTTGACTCATCTGCTGCCTTCATCAAAAAGTGATCTACAATGTTCTGCAGGAACCCTCTGGACTCTTTGCCCCTTGCAGTGTTATCCATCAAGCAGATATGGATTTGGACAGAATCACAGAATCACAGAATCTATAAGGTTGGAAGGGACCTCTAGAGATCATCTAGTCCAACCTTCCCGCTCC
>JAUBOD010088509.1:0-10831 GCA_032353885.1 Nothura maculosa | reverse complement strand
CCTAGGTCTTAGGGTTAGGACCTAGGGTTAAGGCTCAGAGTCAGGGCTTAGGGTTAGGGCCTAGGCCTTAGGGTGAGGGCTTAGGATTAGGACCTAGGGCTTAGGGTTAGGTCCTAGGGTTAAGTCTCTGGGTCAGGGCTTAGGGTTAGGGTCTAGGCCTTATGGTGAGGGCTTAGGGTTAGGGCCCAGGGTAAAGGCTCAGGGTTAGGGTTAGGGTTAGGGCGTATACCTTAGGGTTACATCGCAGGGTTAAGGGTCAGGATTAGTGCTTAATGTTAGGGCCTAGGCCTTAGAGTGAGGGCTTAGGATTAGGGCCTAGGGCTTAGAGTGAGGGCGCAGGGTTAAGGGTCAAAGTTAGTGCTTCGTGTTATGGCCTAGGCCTTAGGGTGAAGGCTTAAGTTTAGGACGTAGGGCGTAGGGTTCGGGCCTAGGGTTAAGGCTCAGGGTTAATGGTTAGTGTTAGGGCCTAGGCCTTATGGTGAGGGCTTAAGGTCAGGGCCTAGGGCTTAGGGTTAGGGTCTAGGGTTAAGTGTCAGGGTTAGGGCTTACGGTTAGAGACTAGGCCTTAAGGTGAGGGCTTAGGGTTAGGGCGCAGGGTTAAGGGACAGGGATAGTGCTTAGTGTTATGGCCTAGGCCTTAGCTTGAGGGCTTAGAGTGAGGGCCTAGTGCTTAGGGTGAGGTCTTAGGGTTAAGGCTCAGGGTTAGGGCTTAGGGGTAGGGCCTAGGGCTTAGGGTTAGGGCGCAGGGTTAAAGGTCAGGGTTAGTGCTTACTGTTAGAGCATAGGGCTTAGGGTGAGGGCTTAAGGTTAGGACCTAAGGCTTAGGGCTGGGTCCTAGGATTAAGGTTCACGGTCAGGGCTTAGGATTAGGGCCTAGGGTTTAGGATTAGGGCGCAGGGTTTAGGGTCAGGGTTAGTGTTTACTGTTAGCCCCTAGGCCTTAGGGTGAGGGCTTAGGGTTAGGGCCTAGGGCGTAGGGTTAGGACCTAGGGTTAAGGCTCAGGGTCAGGGCTTAGTGTTAGGGCCTAGGCCTTAGGGTGAGGGCTTAGGGTTATGGCCTAGGGCTTAGGGTTAGGGCCTAGGGTTAAGGCTCAGGGTTAGTGCTTAGTGTTAGGACCTAGACCTTAGGGTGAGGGCTTAAGGTTAGGACCTAGGTTTAAGGCTCAGAGTCAAGGCTTAGGGTTAGGGCCTAGGCCTTAGGGTGAGGGCGCAGGGTTAAGGGTCAGGGTCAGTACTTAGTGTTAGGGCCTTGGCCTTAGGGTGAGGGCTTAAGGTTCAGACCTGGGGCTTAGGGTTAGGGCCTAGGGTTAAAACTCAGGGTCAGGGCTTAGGGTTAGCGCCTAGGCCTTAGGGTGAGGGCGCAGGGTTAAGAGTCAGGGTTAGTGCTTAGTGTTAGGGCCTAGGCCTTAGGCTGAGGGCTTAAGTTTAGGACCTAGGGCTTAGGGTTAGGGCCTAGGGTTAAGGCTCAGGGTGAGGGTTTAAGGTTTGGGCCTAGGTCTTAGGGTGAGGACTTAGGGTTAGGGCGCAGGGTTAAGGGTCAGGGTTAGTGTTTAGTTTTACGGCCTAGGCCTCTTAGGGTGAGGGCTCAAGGATAGGACGTAGGGCTTAGGGTTAGGGCCTACAGTTAAGGCTCAGGGTTGGGGATTAGGGTTAGGGCCTAGGCCTTAGGGTGAGGGTTTAGGATTAGGTCCTAGGACTTAGGGTTAGGTCCTAGGGTTAAGTCTCTGGGTCAGGGCTTAGGGTTAGGGTTTAGGCCTTATGGTGAGGGCTTAGGGTTAGGGCCCAGGGTTAAGGCTCTGGGTCAGGGCTTAGGGCTAGGGCGTAGACCTTAGGGTTATATCGCAGGGTTAATGGTCAGGGTTAGTGCTTAGTGTTAGGGCCTAGGCCTTAGGGTGAGGGCTTAAGGTCAGGGCCTAGGGCTTAGGGTTAGGGCGCAGGGTTAAGCCTCAGGGCTATGGCTTAGGGTTAGTGCCTAGGCCTTTAGGGCGAGGACTTAAGGTTAAAACCTAGGGCTTAGGGTTAGGGCCTAGGGTTAATTCTCATGGTCAGGGCTTAGGGTTAGGGCCTAGGCCTTAGGGTGAGCACTTAGGGTTAGGGCCTAGGGCTTTGGCTTAGAGTTAGAGCCTATGCCTTAGGATGAGGGCTTAAGGTTAGGACCTAGGGCTTAGGGTTAGGGCCTAGGGTTAAGGCTCAGTGTCAAGACTTAGGATTACGGCCTAGGCCTTAGGCTCACGGTTAGGGCTTAGGATTAGGGCCTAGGGCTTAGTGTTAGGGTGCAGGGTTAAGGGTCAGGGTTAGTGCTTACTGTTACGCCCTAGGCCTTAGGGTGAGGGCTTAGGGTTAGGGCCTAGGGCTTAGGGTTAGGACCTAGGGTTAAGGGTCAGGGTTAGTGCTTAGTGTTAGGGCCTAGGCCTTAGGGTGAGGGCTTAACGTTAGGACCTAGGGCTTAGGGTTAGGGCCTAGGGTTAAGCCTCCGGGTCAGGACTTAGGGTTAGGGCCTAGGCCTTAGGATGAGGGCTTAGGGTTAGAGCCTAGGGCTTAAGGTTAGGACCTAGGGTTAAGGCTCAGGGTCAGGGCTTAGTGTTAGGGCCTTGGCCTCAAGGTGAGAGCTTAAGGTTAGGGCCTAGGGCTTAGGGTTAGGACCTAGGGTTAAGGCTCAGAGTCAGGGCTTAGGGTTAGGGCCTAGGCCTTAGGGTGAGGGCGCAGGGTTAGGGCCTAGGGCTTAGGGTGAGGGCCTAGGGTTAAGGGTCGGGGTCAGGGCTTATGGTTAGGGCCTAGGCCTTAGGGTGAGGGCGCAGGGTTAAAGGTCAGGGTTAGTGCTTTGTGTTAGGGGCTAGGCCTTAGGGTGAGGGCTTAGGGTTAGGAATCTAGGGCTTAGGGTTAGGGCCTAGGGTTAAGGCTCAGGGTCAGGGCTTAGGGTTAGGGCCTAGGCCTTAGGGTGAGGGCTTAATGTTAGGCCCTAGGCCTTAGGGTTAGGGCCTAGGGTTAAGCCTCAGGGCTATGGTTTAGGATTAGGGCCTAGGCCTTAGGGTCAGGGCTTAATGTTAGGGTCTAGGGCTTAGGGTTAGGGCCTAGGGTTAAGCCTCAGGGCTATGGTTTAGGATTAGGGCCTAGGCCTTAGGGTTAGTGGTGCGATTGAGAGTTGGGACGCAGCTTGATGCAAGCAAAGTATCGTCTTTATTCTTAGCAAAGTGTCAATTTTAATTATTGTTACACACACGTTTATATATCAATCAAAAGATAGCGTGTCTTACACAGATTGGGCGCTTCTTCAAATCAGGCACTTCTTGATTGGTTAAATACAAAAGCAGCTACAAGCAGGTTATAAAAAGGTACTGAGCAACAAACTAAGTCCTATCTACAAACCTAAAGCAGGCTAAGTTTATCTACAACCTTGAAACAATCCTCCCTTGTACAGCTCCCTTTGGTCAGGATACTCCAGCCTTATCTTGTTCTTCCCAGGGCTTGTGGCCGAGAAGTTCCAATAGATTTGCTCCAACAGCTGCACTCTACTTGAGGCCCTGTCAAGGTTGGTCGAGTCCTGGCCCACAACAGGCCAGGAGAAGTGTGGGACTGCTCGAACACTCGTCCTGCACTTCCTTTTGACCAAGGTCCACGGCACACCTCCCCTTTCCTTGAGCACGGATCTCCCAGTGCTCCCCATGCAGCAGTTGTCTGTGTTGGACACATGTCCCACCGCTCTGCAAATCTCCTCCCACCCGCTTATCAGCAGATAACAGCCCCCAGCTGCAGCAGCCGTACCGGAGGGCAGGCACCTTGCAAGCCATTCAATTTCTTCTTTTTTTTGCTGCATTTGGGCAACTTGTTGAACAGATACAAGCTACAGAAGTCTCAACACTTGTCAACAACTTGCAGGCAGCGTATCTGAAAGGGTAATAAACATCTTTCTTCTGAGATAGTCATTTCTGAGAAGCAGAAAGTCATTTTGGAGAAAGTTTTCTGCATTAATTTCCATTCTCGTGAATATTTCCATTAATTGCCTGTAGACAATATAGCAGGACTACTATAAGGAAAAAGAATGAGCAAGGCAACACGCACGAAGGTCCTCGTAGAGAAGGAAAGCAAGAAAGGAACAGAGAGCGCAGGGAAAGCTTATTTCTCAACTCCTAAAAGCGTATCCAAATTGTCATGGAAAATGCAAATATATTCCAAAAAATGAACAATTGTCATGGAAAATGCACGTATGTCCACAAAAATGAACAATGTTTTTAAGCCTATTGCAAAGTCCAATTGATCGCTCGGATGTCTCTGCTCTCTGAGCCCTTCCCACTGGGTCTCAGAAACCACTTCTATCCCAGGAGTGATCCAAGATCAAACCCAGCTTACTGAAGAGATTAAGACTCTCTCTTTAGGACAGACTTTACCAAATATGCACATAACCAAATAACTAGTTCCCAGTTGGGGTCAACCAAGCCAAATAACAAGACAAATTGGCCACTGTGAGTCTCCCTCCCATGCCATCATTTTAATTCCTTGGGGCAATGGTGTTTTCAAGATGCAAAGCTGGTTTGGGTTGATATACTGGGTTATCAAGAGCTTAAGTTCAAGAGAGAAACTACCAACCAGAGCCAGGCTGCAGCAAGAACGGTGACAGCGGGAGATCTTTCCAGCCCAAATTGAATTCCTCACACAAATAAATGTCTCCCTCCTCTAACAAAAGCTCATAAGGAGACACGGTGGCTGCAAGGAAAGGATTGCCCTGGGCTCGTAATCCACCATCACCTCGTTGTCCTGTAAAACGCCATAGAAGTGAATACAATTTGACAGAGCAGAGCAAACGACCCCACATTCCTGGTATACCTTGAAAGGAACAGAAGTGGGTGGAAAAGCACAATAAAACTGTGACACGGGTTCAAATCTGCCCTTTCCCGAGGAGCAGGTCCAAGTTTTCCTTCGATAAGTTGGATACTAAGCATTCCATAAGGGTGATTTCCCTGAGGATGAAGGTGGCATCTTCACTTTAATGCTGAGCTAGATGCTGATGCTCATGCATGGAAAGTCATGTTGGGGTCAGACAGAAGAGCTGCTCTCTTCAGAGGACAGGGCAGTTTTGCTGTGGTGCTCATCAGAGCTGGACGATGGTGACACCTTTGAAAATGAGGACGTAGAAGCTGGCTTTTCTCCTTCACCACGTGTGCTTGTTTTGTCAGTAGACTTCAGAATCTTCTCTGCATTTTCCCACAGATTTTTAACATCTGCAGTTTCCAAAACTTGTGTAAGGATAGGCCTGATTTGAGGATCCAGAGTCTGCTCTGCTCCCTCTATTTTGTTTTCTTCTCTATATCTCTGTAGTCTCATCTGCTTCCTCTTATGTTCTACTTCATCATCAAAGCAGCAACAACATGGGCATACAGTGCACAGAACATAAATAATGATAACAACGGTAAGAGAAAGCAGCCCAGAAACCTGATAAAACAAAAGAAAAACAGACACCAGATAAAATAATTCACCTACTAAGTCTTCCAGATTCCTTACACATACAAAAGCAACAAACATTCAGGCACCTGAAGTCCTAGATTCCCATGACTCATACCTGTGAAAGTGTGTAGGGATCAATCCATGATCCTACTCCGTTTTGGGTGCTGTTTGCTCTGTTTTGGGTGCCGTTTCCTTCTTTTACGGGCACCGCGCAGTCAACGTATCTTCCATCCAACAGCAGGATCACACACCAAATGGCAGCAGGTAAAAGCGCTTTGCCGATCATTCCACAGCTACGGGAACATGAGGGTTTCTTCCTGCGGCGAGCACAGGGGATGCAGGAAGGCTGCACGGCCAAGCTCAGGAGAAACACAACGCAGGCTGGGAAAAAGAAAAAGGATGCAACGTACCAAATCCTGAGACCTGCCTTCTGAGGACATTTAAATTCAGTCTCAAACATTTTTTCTATTGCAATCATAGTTATGGAAAATAACGGGAGAGACAAAGTATCATAATTATCTTTCCAAGCCTTCAAGAATTTCATTTTGTCTGACATCGTGCTCACCAGTCAGTACTTTACTAAAGGGGCAAGCAGCTTCTCCTGTGGTTTTACATTATCTTCCCCGTGCTGTCGTCATCAAGAGCAGAGCGAAAGTGAAAGCACAGATATTCTCAGAATCCAATTTTTAGACTGAAAAAGAGGTTCTTTTTTGAATTGAAATGGAATTGAAATTCACATTTAGGGGAAATGACACACGGAGAAGAACTCGGGGACCAAACCCTCAACCGGTCCCCGTGAGGTCCTTGGGGACCCAGGAATTTCTACGAGGGATGCATTTACGGCAGCAGATTTGGGATTTCTGCTGTGAAATCCATTTTAGGGAAGAGATCCAAGTGGCTGAAAATGGCTGAAAATGGCTGAAATAGCTGAAAATGGATGAAAATTACGGCTCGGTTTAGGGGTATTGAGCCGTTCACTTGAGCCTTCCAAAGGCCTCGGAGAGATCCGCATTCATCACCTGGTCTTGTCACTCAAACACATCAGGTGCTCTTAAAAACCAGGAAAACTCCGAGTTTCTAGTTTGAGTTTCTAGTTCATTCCAGCAATTCCATGCTGGAAAACATGGATCCAAATGCCAGTTGTTCTTATGGCTCTCGCTGGCCAGTACAACTGGACTACTGGGATGAGTGGAGGCCACTAAAGAACTTGATGACTTTGTCTACAACTCTTAAGATTGAAGGACTATATATATATTTAAGTATATATATATAGAGAGAGAGAGACTATATATATATTGTGTATAAATATATATATATATAGTGTATACATATATATATAGTGTGTATATATATATATTATATATAGTATATATAGTGTATATATATATATACATAGCAGCACGGAATTCAGTCTGATGGTGACTGTGAAGTCAATACCGTGCCAGTCCCTGATAGGCCAGCAGTAGTCATATGGGTCTGATGGTGACTGTGAGGTAACTATTTTGCAAGTCCCTGATAGGCCTGCAGTAGGGATATGAGTGTAATGGTGACTGTGAGGTCAAGACAGTGATTGTCCCTTATAGAGCAGGAGCAGGGATATGGGTCTGATGGTCACTGCCTTGCCCGTCCCTGATAGGCCAGCAGCAGGGATATGGTTCTGATGAGACTGTGAGGTCATGGCTGTGCCCGTCCCTGATAGGCCAGCAGCAGGGATATGGGTCTGATGGAGACTGTGAGGTCATGGCTTTCCCTCTCCGTGATACGGCGAGCAACAGGGATATGGGTGAGATTGTGACTGTGAGGTCACTGCCGTTCATGTCCCTGATAGGCCAGCAGCAGGGATATGGGTCTGATGGTGACTGTGACATCATGGCTGTCGCCGTCCCTGATAGGCCGGCAGCAGGGATATGGGTCGGATCGAGATTGTGAGGTCACCGCTTTTCCTGTTCCTGATCGGCCAGGAGCAGGGAAATGGGTCTGATAGCGACTGTGTGGTCACTGCCGTCCCTGTCCCTCATAGGTCAGCAGCAGAGATATGTGTCTGATGGTGACTGTGAGGTCACTGCTGTTCTTGTCCCTGATACGCCAGCAGCCAGGATATGGGTCTGATGGTGACTGTGAGGTTATGGCTGTGCCTGTCCCTGATAGGCCTGAAGCAGGTATATGGGTGTGATGGTGAATGTGGGGTCACTGCCTTGGCTGTCCCCGATAGGCCAGGAGCAGGTATATGGGTCTGATGGTGACTGTGAGGTTACGGCTGTGCCTGTCACTGATAGGCCGGCAGCAGGGATATGAGTGTGATGGTGACATCACGGCTGTGGCAGTCCCTGATAGGCCAGGAGCAGGAATATGGGTGTGATGGTGACTGTGGAGTCACTGCCGTTCCCTCCCTGATAGGCCAGCAGGAGGGATATGAATCTGATGGTAACTGTGAAGTCTTGGATTTGTCTGTCCCTGATAGGCCAGGAGCAGGGATATGGGTCTGATGGTGACTGTGAGGTCACTGTCGTGCATATCACTCATAGGCCAGCAGCAGGGATATGGGTCTAATCGAGACTGTGAGGTCACGACTGTGCCCGTTCCCCATAGGCCAGCAGCAGAAATACAATTCTGATGGTGACTGTGAGGTCACTGCCGTGCCTATCCCTGATAGGACAGCAGCAGCGATATGGGTCTAATGGGGACTGTGAGGTCACTGCTTGGCGTGTCACTTATAGGCCACCAGCAGGGGGTTGAATCTGATGGTGACTCTGAGGTCACGGCTATTCAAGTCCCTGATAGGCCAGCAGCAGGAATATGGATTTGATGGTGATTGTGATGTCACGGCTGTGCCTGTCCTTGATAGGCCAGCAGCAGGCATGTGGGTCTGATGGTGATTGTGAGGTCAAAACTGTGCCTGTCCCTGATAGGGCACAGCAGGCAAATGGGGCTGATGGTGATTGGGGGGTAACCGTTTTGCCGGTTCCTGAAAGGTCTGCAGCAGGGATATGGGGCGGATGATGACTGTGAGGTCACTTCCGTGCCTGTTCCTGATAGGGCAGCAACAGGAATGTGGGTCTCATGGTGACTGTCAGGTCACTGCTGCGCGCGTCTCTGATAGGCCAGAAGCAGGGATATGGGTCTGATGGTGACTGTGAGGTCATGGTTGTGCCTGTCTCAGGCCAGCAGCAGGAATATGGGTGTGATGGTGACTCTGAGGTCAGGGCTTTTCCCCTCCTCGATAGGCCAGTAGCAGGAATTTAGGTCTGATGGTGACTGTGAGGTCAGGGCTTTGTCCGCTGCCGATGGACGAGCAGCAGAGATATGGGTATGATGGGGAATGTGAGGTCATGGCTGTGCCTGTCCCTCATAGGCCAGCAGCAGGGATATGAGTGTGATGGTGACTGTGAAGTCAAGACTGTTCCTGGCCCTAATAGGCCAGCAGCAGGGATAGGTTCTGATGGTCAATGCTATGCCCGTCCCTCATAGGCCAGCAGCACGGAATTCATTCTGATGGTGACTGTGAGGTTACGGCTGTTCTTGTCCCCGATATAGGCCAGCAGCAGGAATATGAGTGTGATGGTGACTGTGATGTCACGACTGTGCCTGTCCCTGATAGGCCAGCAGCCAAAATATGGGTCTGTTGGTGTCTGTGAGGTCACGGCTGTCCTTGTCCCTGATAGGCCAGCAGCCCAAATATGGGTCTGTTGGTGTCTGTGAGGTCACGGCTGTCCTTGTCCCTGATAGGCCAGCAGCAGTGATGTGGGTCTGTTGGTGACTGTGAGGTCAGGGCTGTGCCCGTCTCCGATAGGCCAGCAGCAGTGATATGGGTCTGATGGTGACTGTGAAGTAATTGCCGTGCCCGTCCTTCATAATCCAGCACCAGGGACATGGGTGTGATGGTGACTGTGAGGTCAGGTCTGTGCTCGTCCCTCTTCGGCTAGCAGCAGGGATCTGGGTCTTATGGTGATTGTGTGCCCACTGTTGTGCCTGTCCCTGATAGGCCAGCAGGAATGATTTGGTTCTGATGATGATGGTGAGGTCATGTCTGTGCCTGTCCTTGATACGCCAGCACCAGGAATATGGGTCTGTTGGTATCTGGGAAGTCACCGCCGTTCCAGTCCCTGATAGGCCAGCAGCCGGGAATTCGGTAAGATGGTGACCTTGAGATCACGGCTGTTCTTGTCCCTGATAGGCCAGCAGCAGAGATATGGGAGTGATGGTGACTGTGAGGTTAAGGCTGTGCCTGTCCCTGATAGGCCAGCAGCAGGGATATGGGTTTGATGGTGACTGTGACGTCATGGCTGTGCATATCCCTGATAGGCCAGCAGAAAGGTTATGGGTCTAATGAGGACTCTGAGGTCTCTGCGGTCTCAGTCTCTGGCAGGCCCGCAGCAGGGATATGGGTCTGATGGTGACGGTAATGTCACTACCGTGTCAGTCACTTCTAGGCCACCACCAGGGATATGGGTCTGATGATAACCGTGAGATCATTGATGTGCCACTTCCTGATAGTCTAAAAACAGGAATGGGAGTCCGATGGTGACGGTGAGGTCACGGCTGTGCCTGTCCCTGATAGGCCAGCAGCAGGAATATGGGTCTGATGGTTAGTGTGAAGTCACTGACGTGCCAGTCGCTGATAGGCCAGCAGCAGGGATATGGGTCTGCTGGTGACTGTGAGGTCACTGCTGTGCCAGTCCCTGATAGGCCAGCAGCAGGGATATGAGTCTGATGGGGACCATGAGGTCACTGCTGTTCCAGTCGCTGATAGTCCGTAAGCAGAGATATGCGTCTAATGGGGACCATGAGGTCACTGCTATTCAAGTCCCTGATAGGCTCGCAGCAGACATATGGGTCTGATTGTGACTGTGAGGTCTCCTACCCTCCAGTCCGTGATAGGCCAGCAGCAGGGATATGGATCTGATTGTGACTGTGAGGTCATTACTGTGCCTGTCCGTGATAGGCCAGCAGCCGGGATATGGGTCTCATGGTGACTGTGAGGTCACGGATGTGCCTGTCCCTGAGATTCCAGCAGCAGGGATATGGATCTGATGGTGATTGTGAGGTCACGGATGTGCCTGTCCATGATAGGCCAGCAGCAGGGATATGGGGCTGATGGAGACTGTGAGGTCACTGCTGTGGCGGTTCCTGATAGGCCAGCTATAGGTATATGAGTCTGATGAGGGAGGAGTAGCTGAGAGCCCTGTCGCTGCCATCCAGAAGGAGCTGGACACACTGGACCACTGGGCAGTGAGAAACCTAATGAAATTTACCCAGGACAAGTGCAGGGTCCTACACGAGGGGAGAAATAACCCTGGACACCGGTACAGGTTGGGAGTTGACCTGCTGGAGAGCAGCCCCGCAGAGAGGGACCTGGGTGTCGTGGTGGACGACAAGTTGACCATGAGACAGCA
>JAUBOD010088507.1:0-10868 GCA_032353885.1 Nothura maculosa | reverse complement strand
AACCCGTAATGGTGAAGATCAGATACATGACATGACATGACATGTCATAACATGTCATGAAACTGACATCCATATGGCACATGAAATGCCATGCTATGCCGTGAAATCCTTGGGGTTGAGGCTTAAAGATATGACATGACATGACATGACATGACATGACATGACATGACATGACATGACATGACATGACATGACATGACATGACATTCCTAGGAATGAAACTGAGAGACATGACATGACATGACATGTCATGTCCTTGAGCAGTTGGGAGCATCGATAACACACATCAAGGACTTCCTTAAGAATACCCCTACATTGAGACAGTGTGGAAAAATTCCAAGGTCAAAAAGCAAGTGCTGAACAAAGAACAGTCAATCTCGAAAGGACAAGACAGCATATACCCTTATAAGGGGGGGGAAATGATTTTATAAGCCTACTTTAAAAATGTGTAAAAACTGCTTGCGCGGATGCCTCATGGTCCCTGGCAAGACTCCCTTCTAGGGTTAGCCTTGGACCCCAGCTAGCTGATAATAAAAATATCTCGCTTACTTGGGTCTCTCTCTGCCTTGGTCCATCCGAGGTACAAGGGGCATACCTAACATTAGCTTATTTATTATCCCTTACAATATCAGTTTGCATTTCCAATTTAACTATCAAATCCTTTCCAAGTAGACAGTAATCACAATTTGGGACCAAAAATCTTCACATTCATACGTGTGAAATTTATTACCCATATCTGCATTTCTTAGATATTCATCTATCTTTCAGTTTGTGTTCCCAATTTCCTTACAATATAGCACTTCTTCCTTTAATTCCCCTGTATCTTGAGTGGTCAGGGGCACAACTATTAATCCAAACCCTGCTGAATCTGGACCTCCCAAGGGAACCTGTCACAAAGACATTTGCAGAACTTTTGTCTGAGCTTCAGGGGCTTTTAGCACCTCGTACAGGGCTCCACTTTCTTGTTTCCAAAGCAGACAACCGTCCCATTGCCCTTTTTCTCTTTTCCCTTTTGTTACATAGATTCCTCTAGATGTTGCCTTTAACCATAATGACCCACATTCTCTCTTTTCCGGCCCTGAAAAGGGATAAAACCCTTTTCAGTATTACCGAGATACAGGCACAAAACCTGGCAGAGACTAGGATCGCCATCCGACCCTACAGGGGACCACCTTAATTCTCCTGGTAATTTTTATTCTGGCCAAACAAAACAACAACATTTTATCATTATTTTCTGGATTAGTTTTCAGGGAACGCAGTTACCCAAAACCCTCAACAGTCTCCCCAAGGCATTATATGCGGATAAGTCAAGCTCATCATCCCTTTTCCAAAATCCTCATTTGGCTATCCTTTGCTGCCTCCATAGGCATTCAAATTGGGGTCGTCACCCCTTTTGTTCCCCATTGTCCCATACTACTCACCAGTGAGATTTCAGCAGTCCTTTCCATCAGACCTAGTCCTTTCCATCAGACTTACTGGTGCCCGCTGGTCCTTTCTTTTGGACCCAGTCCTTTCCATTAGACTTAGCACTGCCTCGGGGTCCTTTCTGTCAGACCCAGTCCTTTCCATCGGACTCAGTGCTACTTGCCGGTCCTTTCCATTGGACCTAGTCCTTTCCATTGGACTTAGTGGTACCATGTGGTCCTTTCCATCAGACTTGGTCCTTTCTGTCAGTCCTTTCCATTGGACTTAATGCTACATAGTGGTCCTTTCCATCGGACCCAGTCCTTTCCATTAGACTATCGAGGACCCACCCTGGTCCTACCTGTGGACTCCCTGATCCACTGCTCGTCTGTCTGCAGACAGTCTCGGGAACCCAATCAGTCCTACGGTGCCGGCGTTGTCGAAGGGAGTTGATCACCAAAAGCTCTGGTGCCCTATGAGGTGCTGTGAGAGCAGTGACATCACAGTCACTAGTCAGACCCAGCTCTGCTGCTGCCCTATCAGGTGCTGTGGGAGCAGTGACGTCACAGTCACGAGACAGACCTAGCTCTGCTGCTACCCAATCAGCTCTGACCTCAAGAGGGACCTCACAAGCAGCGACCACCCATCTGCTTGAAGCTGGCCTATCAGGAACTGTGGCAGAAGTGATGTCATCAAGCACAGCACAGCCATTGGCTCTCATCTCTTGGCTGCCATGGTAACGCTGCAACCTCCTGCCCTGTTGGCAGCTTCACCTTCCCCTGCTGCAGTTGGCGCCATCTTCTAGGTGTCTCAGAGGGTGTTGCAGGCCCTGTGGGCAGAAGAAGGGCCCTGTGTGTGGGGACAGATTGGGGTGCAGGATGGGTAGGCTGCCAGTGTCCTGGGGCCTCCTGCCCCCATGGGAAAAGGAGAGTCTGCACCTATGTAAGCAGGGAGACTTCTCTGTGATAATGGGGCACATCCCCATGTGGCCTGGGGCCTCCTGTCCCCATGGGAAAGGAGGATCTGCACCCACGTCGGCAGGGAGACTTCCCCATTATGGGGCACATCCCAGTGTTTTCCCTGAGGCTGAGTGGGTCCCTGCCATGGAGATGACAGTGCTGTGGGGAGAGCCGAGAGATTCCTCTGTCTCCCGGAAGCCATCAGGGATAGGATCGTCCCAATCTGCTGTTCCTCATCTTGGACCTTATGTGGTCGCTGTGCTTTTCCATGTACTTTCTCCCAGGACCTTGGGGCTGTCCTAGCTCCCTGGCTTTCACAGGGGGCTGCAGAGCAGAGCCTGGAATGTGGTGCAATGCCATAAGATCTGCACTTGGAGTCAAGCAGCAGTCTGTGAGATGAGCAGCTCCCTGCTATGCAAGTGATGAGGCTGGAGCCTGCAACCCACCTGCCTGCTCTTCCTCCTCAGCACAAAGTCCTGGGACACCCTTGTAGAAGGAAGATTCCACACATTAGGCTTTGGGTTACGATTTGGTTATGGTTATGATTTGCTTACAGTTATAGTTGGGTTTAGGGTTTGGTAAGGATAGAGTTATGTTAGAATTAGGGGCTACTCTTCCTAATGCAGGCCAGGATCCCATTGCCTTCTTGGCCACTAGGGCACATTGGTGATTCATGCTGACCTTGTTGTCAGCATGACTCCCAGCTCCCTTTACATGGAGCCGTTTTCCCGCAGATCAATTACAGATTGCTTCAGGAAGTACTCAAAAGAGTTTGCCACTAGAGGAGCAAAATGTGCAGTACCTGAGACCTGGACGCGATGGCCATGCAGGAATGACTCCTAAGCATTTGCTGTGTGAGGTGATGCTGTGGTACCACTGGGCCTGTGAAATATTTCTTGAACCAATCTGCAGGAAGGAAAAGGTACTTCAATGTAGATGTTCCTGATTCTGGATAGTCCGTTTTCCAGACATCCAGAGACCATCATTAACATCCCTGTTCATATCCTTGTGTTAGGAAAGTAGGCATTGTGGAAGAGAAGAACTAGATGGGTTTCCGAGTGCAGAGAGCAGATTAGAGCCTTTGGTGTGATTTGTCTCTCCCCTTTATGAAGCATATGCAGCTGTAGGATGGATGGACTTGGCCTAAAGACAGTGGTGGGATCTAGTTGTTTGGACACTGGTAGGAAACCTTGGATGCTCTGGGCCTCTTGCCCAGAAATGACTCAGAAAGAGAGATGGCTTCCCATAGATCCTATACTGTGTGTCCTGGAGAAGATATTTGGTTATGCAGGACAACAAAAGCATGTGACTTGGCCATGCAGCCTATTCCTACATCACTGAAAGAGATAACTGCCATGAAATACATTAACTTTGTACACTATAAAGATCTGTCAGGGTCTTTGCTTTATACTGAAAGATGCTTCCCTAATAGCGCAGGGCATCTGGGGTCATTTGAGATGGGCAGGGACATTCCCAACCCGACCCTCTCCTGAAGTTCCATGAGGATGAGGGTCTCACATTTGCTCCATCAGAGCAAGCAAACAGGGGCACCTTTGTGGTATTTCCCCTGTCTCTTCAAGCAGAGGTTTGGGTGTTGTCTGCTAACTCACAGTCCCTCCATCACCAGTGATTACAAGGGGAGCTTAGAGAAGGAGCTCCCATGCACATGTCAGTGCTGTTCACATCTCTGCATGGGTGAGCAGCATCCCACCTTCTGTGTGTTTGTGGAGTTCACGGGAGGAACGTGAAAGCCATCCCAGAGCAGGGGTTGGGAACCAGCATGGAATTTCCAGATTGACTCATCTCTACCCAGGAGCTCCCTTTTTGCCCCTTTCTGGTTGTCCTGCCTGGTAGGGGCTTCCTAAGTAGGGCCTTCCAGAGTGAAACATCTCTAACTTGCAGAGATTTCTGATGAAATAGATTGCAATTTTGGAATCCATCTTTTTCATTAGGAAAGAAGTGTGATTCTTTTAGTTGTTTCATGCCCATATCCCAGAAGTAGGGGAGACAAGGGACAGGGCAATTGGTGAGTTCATCTCAGTCTCTGCTTCTGAGCAGGGCCAGGCTCTTTGGATGCAGGCAGCTCGTGGCAGCCTGGCAGCCCTGCCCAGAGCCACTGTATGCAGGAGCAGCTGCTGTGCCAAGAGCAGCTGGGCTGCGGGCACGGCCTGCTGCTGCGCACAGCACAGGAGAGAAGGCAGCGGGCGGTGAAGGGTAGTGTGGAGTGGGAGGACAGAGGAGATCTGCACAGCTCTTGACACAGTGAGTTTTTGCTTATAGCACAATGCTACTGAGCTTCTTGAAGGGGACTTCAGAGCACATCCCACCCCATGGTTGACAAGAATTTTAGCTGCTTTCTCCTGCCTTTTCCAGTGCAAAGGAAGAGGAACTGCTTCAGAGCAGGGATTCTCTAACATAGCATGTAGAGGCAGGGCATCCTGCTGCCCTCCCAGACAGAAACGGCAGTGGTTTGAAGCTGGGCTGCGCAGATGGAGTGAGAGGTTGGTGCTTCAGAGCAGGGTCCCTGCACCCAAGGGTGCTGTGTGTGCAGAGCAGTGACTCTGTTGCCTGTGAAGATCAGCACTGGGCTGACCCAAGGAGCTCCCGACAGGACTGAAGGGAGAAGTTCTGGCTAGGAGGATAATCCTTTACCAGGACAGGCTCCTTCTCCTGCTGAGAGTCTGCTGCATGGGTCAGCTCTGCTCACAGGTCTAGCTGTGAGCACATTTCAGAGGGCACTTTTCAAAAGGAAAGGCAAGACAGTCTTTGCCTTGAAGAGAAGGCAGTGAGGTGGTGCTTAGAATTTCCTTCCACTTGGTAGGTGGAAAATGGAAATGGAACTGTCAGCTTTGAGCAGCAGAGTGAGACTCCTTAAGAGTTCCAAGGAACAGCCAGTGAATCTGCCAGAGGCTTTTCAATGTCCCCTCTCCCATTCCTTAATCCAGAGACAGCCTCAGCTGCATCAGGGTTTATCTGACCTGCTCCTTTGCCTCCGAAAAGATGTGGATGCCCCCAGGAAGTCTGGTACTGAGAGTTTTCTGCAGGGTAAGCAGAGGTGACTTGTGAGCGTGATTGTCCTTCATCTGAGTGAGGTGCAAGGGCAGGACAGTGAGGGGCAAGGCTCACAGATGAAGCAGGTCCCATAACAAAGTCATGGCAAGTCCTTTATTTTTCCTATTAGGATGCACATGGGTTCATGCTCACCGCGATTGAAATGCCAAAGTTTACTCCCCTATCCAAGATTGCTCCCACAGTAAGGAGACACCTTGGTGTGTTTATGCATGCACCATCACATACATTACATATGTACATATTATATATATTATTTCTGTTCCATCAAAAATGCTCCCACAGTGAGGATGTACCTTTCTGTGTTCATGTGTATACCATCATATATATACACACATTTATGTATCAGCAGACTCCTCCACTGATCCTCTTGCAGAGAAGACTTAATTTCCAAATATTGAAGAGCCCTATGTGAGAAGGCTGGATATTTTCTCTTGCAAGTTGTATGCATGAAAGCTACTCCTTTTCTCTGCAGTACCTGGAATAAGGGAATGGATATTACAGTGGCATAAGGACAAGGTCTACTTCTAGGCATCTAGACATCTAGAAAGGGTAAGATTAATCCCCATTTCCATTTGACTGTTTTTCTCCCTTGTTGAGGTGGTATCTGGTGTGACAGATTCAGATAGAGATATCCGTGTAGAGGAGGAAAAGTTTGATGGGGATGAATTCCTCAAAAAACTCTTCTCCTTCAGACTAATCTGGTGTGAGGGCTGTACTCAGCTCTCGTCCTGTTGAAAGGAGAATATTCCCAGTGTCTCTTCACCAAGTCTCTTCCAAGCAATGGAAGATGTCATTCCCAGGCATCTCCACCAATACAGACAGAGTTGTTGAACACATCCATTTACACTTGCAGCACAGGAGAAACAAGTCCTTTGGAGATAGGATGTATCACGTGCTGCACATGACAAACACAGCCAGTACAAAGTGGAGCAGTACAAAGGGAGCTGAAACAAGGCAGAGAGGAAATGTTGGAGGTTGTTGAGAAACTGAAAAGGACTGGATCAGAAAACCCTGCTCTAACTTTTTGACTTCTTTCCTTCTTGGACAGTAATCCCAAAGGAATTAATGTCCAACAGCAGCTCCCTCAAAGAATTCCTGCTCCTGGCATTCACAGACAAGTGGGAGCTACAGCTCTTGCACTTCTTGATCTTCCTAGGCATCTACTTGGCTACGCTCATGGGCAACGGCCTCATCATTACAGCCGTAGCCTGCGACCACCACCTCCACACCCCCATGTACTTCTTCCTCCTCAACCTCTCCCTCCTCGACCTGGGCTCCATCTCCACCACTGTCCCCAAATCTATGGCCAATTTCTTCTGGGACATCAGGACCATTTCCTATTCAGGCTGTGCTGCCCAGGTCTTCCTTTTGATCTTCTTCTTGAGAGGCGAGATTTCTCTCCTCACAATGATGGCATATGACTGCTTTGTGGCCATCTGCAGACCCCTGCACTATGGGAATCTCCTGGGCAGCAGAGCTTGTGTCAAAATGACAGCAGCTGCCTGGGCCAGTGGCTTTCTCAATGCTCTCCTGCACACTGGGAACACATTTTCAATCCCATTGTGCCAAGGCAATGAGGTGGATCAGTTCTTCTGTGAGATCCCACAGATCCTCAGGCTCTCCTGCTCACACTCCTACCTCAGGGAAGTTGGGCTTCTTGGTGTTAGTGTCTCTTTAGCCTTTGGGTGTTTCATTTTCATTGTGGTGTCCTATGTGCACATCTTCAGGGCCATGCTGAGGATGCCCTCTGAGCAGGGTCTGCACAAAAGCTTTTCCATGTGTCTCCCGCACCTGGCTGTGGTCTCCCTTTTTCTCAGCACTGCAATTGTTGCCTACCTGAAGCCCCAGTCCATCTCCTCCCCACTTCTAGATCTAATGGTGGCTGTTCTGTATCCAGTGGTGCCTCCAGTACTAAACTCCCTCATCTATAGTATGAGGAATATCAAGCTCAAGATTGCCCTGAGGAAAGTGATTTCTCAGACTTTTTTTCATCAGTGGTAACATTTCCATCTCTATCCACATATGACTCCTTCTTTATCCCTTAACTGGACTGAGCATTGTTCCTTCATGTTACTTTCATTAAACCTTTTATTTGTAGTAAGGATTTTCTATGCATGAGAGCATAGAAAAAGCCACTGTCCCAGGAAGCTGCTGCCATTTGGTCACAAGCTCTGCTGTCCAGGAGGGTCTCATAGTGCAGGGGTCTGCAGATGGCCACAAAGCGGTCACAGGCCATGACTGTGAGGAGAGAAAATTCTCCCCCTATAAAGAAGACAAACTGGAATACCTGGGCAGCACATCCCAAATAGGAAATGGCCCTGGTGTCCCAGAGGTAGTTGACCATGGATTTGGGGACAGTGGTAGATATGGAGCTCAGGTCGAGGAGGGAGAGGTTGAGGAGGAAGAAGTACATGGGGGTGTGGAGACGGTGGTCACAGGCTATGGGTGTGATGATGAGGCCATTGGCCAGGAGGGCAGCCAGGTAGATGGCCAGGAAGAGCGAGAAGTGCAAGAGCTGCAGCTCTCGCGTATCTGCGAATGCCAGGAGGAGGAACTCAGTGAGGGAGCTGCTTTTGGACATTAGTTCATTTGGGGCACAGTAGTCCTATCCAAGAAAGGAAAGAAAGCAAATGACTTATCTGGGTCAAAGCCTTTCAGTTTCTCAGGAACACTGAGAAGTCCTCATACCACTTACCAAACCAGATCCCACTCCAGCGATGGAGAAAAAGAGTCAAGTGGAAACAAAGAGTGACTTTACCCTTTATACATGTCTACTGGTAGATGTTATCCTCATGTCACTTTACCATCAGGTCCCTTATTCCAGACACTGCAGAGAGAAGGATTGGCTCTGATACACACAACAGGCAGGAGATGATGTCCACCCCTTCTATGGCAGGGCTCTTCTACATTTGAAGTTCAAGTCTTTTCTCCAAAAGAATCAGTGGAGGAGTCTGTTCATATATAAATGTGTGTAGTTAATAGTATATATGAGGGTGCACGCATAAACACACAAAGGTGCTTCCTCACTGTGGGAGCATTCTGTGATAGAGCTGAAATCTTTGGTATTTCAGTTGCTTTCAGCATGGCCCCTTGTATATCCCAACAGGAAAATAAAGGACTTGTCAGGACTTCGTCATGCAAGGACTTACTTCATTTGTGAGCCTTGTGCCTCACTGTCTTGCACCTCACTCAGATGAAGGACAATCGTGCTCACAAGTCAGCTCTGCTTTCCCAGCAGAAACCTCCCAGGAGCAGGGGACTGTCCAGGGGCATCCCCATGCGTGCACGTGATAAGGAGCAGGTCAGATAAATCCTGATGCAGCAGCTCAGGAGAAGCTGATGCTGTCTATGGACTAAAGGAAGAGGGGGGGGACATTCTGAAGTCCCTGGCAGATTCAATGGCTGCTCTTTGAATCTATTATTGAGTCTCAATCTATTGTCCAAAGCTGACAGTTCCAATTCCATTCTCCTTTGGATCCCTCCTCCTGGGAAATGGTCCCTCGATTAGACTATAATAACCACCTATTTTCATTTTCTAAAAAGTACAGAGAGTTTCACACTGATTCTAACATTGCAATTTCTTTCATTTGGGGGTTTTAACAAAAGTTAGAAATGTCCCACTCTGGAAGACCCGATTCAAGGGAATTCATTGACACAGTTTAGGTGTTCCGCCACAGTTGGGTCACATAAGCATCTCATGCATGGTTAGAAGGCACAGGTCTGGAGAGGGATTCATGTCCCTGTCAAAAAAAACACAAACATACAGAAGGTGAAATTGCCCTTCATAAAATGGAAGTAAGCACAATACAGAGCTCTGAGAAGCAGTTGCTGATTATGGAGTGCGGGATGGAACACAGGACATTCAAAAGTCCCTGGCAGATTCATTTGTTGCTCCTTCACTTTCTTAAGGAGTCTCAGTCTGTTTTCCAAAGCTGACAGGTGCATTTCCATTTTCCTCTTTTCCAATGGAAGGAAATTCTAAGCACCACCTGTCTAGCTTCTCTTTCAGGCAATGCCTCTCTTGCCTTTCCTTTTGAAAAGTGCCCTCTGAAATGTGCTCACAGCCAGACCTGTGAGCAGACCTGACCCACGCAGCCACCTCCTCACAGGAGAAGGAGCCTGTCCTGGTAAAGGATAATTCTCCTACCTGTCCTGTGGGGAGCTCCCTGGGTCGGCTCAGTGCTGACATTCACCTGCAACAGAACCACTGCTCTGGACACACAGCACCGTTGGGTGTAGGGACTCTGCTCTGAAGTGCTGATTTGTCACTCTGTCTGCACAGACCAGCTTCACATCACTGCTGTTTCTGTTGGGGAGGCAGCAGGATGCCCTGCCCCTACGTGGTGTGTTAGAGAATCCCTGCTGTGAAGCAGCTCTTCTTCCTCTGCACTCGAAAAGGCAGGAGAAAGAAGCAAAATCTGCTGCCAGCCATGGGGTGGGATGTGCTGTGAAGTCACCTTCAAGAAGCTCAGTAGCATTGTGCTGTAAGCAAAAACTCACTGTGTCAAGAGCTGTGCAGATCTCCTCTGTGCTCCCACTCCACACTGCTCTTCCCCTCTCACTGCCTTCTCTCCTGTGATGTGCGCAGCAGCAGGCCGTGCCCTCCACCCTGCTGCTCTTGGCACAGCAGCTGCTCCTGCGCACAGTGGCTCTGGACAGGGCTGCCAGGCTGCCACGAGCTGCCTGCGTCCCAGGAGCCTGGTCCCACTCAGGAGCAGGGGCCCAGCTGAACTCACCAATAGCTCTGTCCCTTGTGTTCCCTCCTTCTGGGAAAAGGCCATGAAGGAAACTAAAAGCATCATACCTGTGGTCCTGTCCTAATGAGTAGACAAAGATGAATTCCAAAATTGCAGTCTATTTCATCAGAGGATGTCTATCTCTGCAAGTTAGAAATGTCCCACTGTGGAAGACCCTACTTAGGAAGCTCCTACCAGGCTGGACAACAAGAAAGGGGCAAGAAGGGAGTTCATGGATAGAGATGAGGCAGTCTGGGCATTCCATGCTCGTTCACAAGCTCCTGCTCTGGGATGGCTTTCACATTCCTCCCATCAACTCCACCAACACACAGAAGGTGGGATGCTGTTCACCCTCGCTGAAGTGTGCACAGCACTGACATGTGCATGGGAGCTCCTTCTCTAAGCTCCCCTTGTAATCACTGGTGATGGAGTGGGAGAGTCAGCAGACAACACCCAAACACCTGCTTGAAGAGACAGGGGAAATACCACAAAGGTGCCCCTGTTTGCTTGCTCTGATGGAGCAAATGTGAGACCCGCATTCTCATGGAGCTTCAGTAGAGAACCGGGTGGGGAATGTCCTTGCCCATCTCAAATGACTCCAGATGTCCTCCACTGCTATGGGAGCATCTTTCAGTATAAAGCAAAGACCCTGGCAGATCTCTCTACAGTGTTAAAAGTTAATATATTTCACTATAGT
>JAUBOD010088506.1:0-10953 GCA_032353885.1 Nothura maculosa | reverse complement strand
AGGACAAGGCAGCTTTATCAGGGTGCTACTATCCATCAGGCCCTGTCCCCAGCACACATCGTTGAGACAATCTCTCTTCCCAACCCTGCATGCTCCTCTATACCCCAAAGGTCACTCCAAGCAAGCCCTTCCCAAGCACGAATCCATTCCTAATTGGAGTACTGGGCACCCATCTGTGAGCCCTGGACTGACAAATACTCTCCTAGTTCCTCCTCCAGTTTGGCAGGGAGAAGCCACCTGAGATCTGAACCCACCTGAGAGGGAGTCTGTGGCATCTCTTTCTCTGGAGGTCTTCAAAACCCTCCTGCATGCCACCCTTTTCCACTTGCTCAAGGTGTCCCCGCTTGAGCTGAAAGGTTGGGCTTCATGATTGCTGGAGATCCCTTCCAATCTTAACCATTCTGTGATTCTGTGATCTGAGCCTTGCTGCTGGGCCTGGGGAAACTGGCCAGGAAACTGCAGCACCAACCCCTGCTAGCAGCCGTTGCCAGCACTACCCATTGCCCATGGTCCCGGCAGGGCTCCTCTTAGAAGCTGCCCAGCTCTGTGTGCCTGTTGGGTGCAGCAGCTCTATGAGGGGAATGGGCAGCCTGCCTGGGCTCTGTGTGGGCCCTGAGCCCAGCAGAGCCCTCAGCACGGCCTTGTGCTGAGCCCAGGGTGACAGGAGCAGGAGTGCATAGGGACTGGCCACTGGGGGGAGACCGCTGGGCAGGCAGTTCTGGGGGAAGCTCCCTGAGGGCTCTGCTGGGAATCCTGCTGAGCAGATGGTTCCTGCCTCTGCTCCCAGCGTGTGCTGGGCGCTGCCTGCACAGGGGCCATGTGCAGGGCAGCAGAGCTGGGCCAGGGCACCAATGGGCAATGGGCACAACAGCAGCCCTGACACTCCACAAGTTCTCTCCTAAACCTAACCCTAATCCTGACCCTAAACTCTAAACACAACCCTAACTCTAGCCCTTGAACTCTAATTATACCCTACACCTCTAATCCTAATGGACCATGACTCTTACCCTGATCCCATCTCCTAACCCATCTCCTAATGCTGCCCGCTAAGCACTTAAGTGTTATTGGAACCCATATCTTTATTTTGATTGATGTGAATGAGCTCTTAATGCTGACCACTGAGCCCTTGGTTTGACTTTGAGTAATGTCCCCCATGTATGATTTATGTGCCAATCCCAAGTTTTGAAGTCAGTTCTCTAGGATAACCCTAGACTAGTTCTCTAGTATAACCCTAACCATTTTTGTAGCATTGGTTGAACATAAGGATGTGATGTAGGATTACTAATAGGAGGTGGTGTGACAGTAATGATCTCCATCACGTGGAGATCTAAATCCACTTATAATTCATGATGGAAGTGTATATCTGAGTGGTGTGGAGGAATTCTGTTGTTTTGTCTAGTCTTATTTTGCTTGTTTCTCTTTTGTAATTCACCTTGTGTGTTTTTTTGTTGATTGTTGTTGTTTGCTAGAGGTTTGAGTATCATGGTTAATTTATTAATCTAAATCATTGTTGCTTTGTTTGTTGTTGTTTTTTGTGTTATTTGGGTGATTGTTTTCGTGGTATGTGTTTTTGTTGTACGGTTTGTTTGGTCTTGGTGGATGTTTGATGTTCCTGATTGTGGAATTTTAACTGTGTTTTGTAGTAAGGTGTATTGCGTGAGCTTGTGTCATGGTGAGTGTTGCTGTGTCCTAGTGCATGGTCTGTGCTTGTCTATAGAGTTGTGCTCCGTACTTGTCTCTTTTAGAATGTATGATGTTAATATGTGTAGTGTGTTTTGAATGTTTTGCAGGGTCATGCTCGTGAGTATTAATTGTGTAATGGTCATGTTTTGTAGTTTTTATGTTGTGTTTCTTTTTCTGTGAGAGACTTTTAGTGTTTTGCGAGTCTGCAGTTGTGTGTGTACGTATTTTGTTGTTTGCTCTGTGTGCAATAATATGTGTTTTCTTTTGTTTTTCCTTTTGGTAAGTTGTTTTTGGTGGTTGTGCAGAGTGTACTGTAGATATTTAGGTTGTGTGGAGTTTGTGTTTTGCATCTTGATGTTTCTGTCTTTACATAGTCTAGTCAACTTCTGGACCTTGGGAGAGCTCCTTCGGGAGCTCTCAGGCTGCAGGGGCATTGACCTCCTTCCTGTGCACACCACAGATCCACAGCACATGGGATTCCCTTTGCCTAAGGGTAGGTGAGTGCAGAACATGTCCATCTGTCTGGCAAATACAGCAGAGGACGTCCAGGAAAGCCTAGAAAAGCACAGCCTGTGTGACACGTGGAGAGTGCAGAGCTTGAGGGAGGAAAATTTCATCCTGCTCCCCAGAAATAAGGTCCCAGACGGGCTCATAAACTGGGAACAGAGCTTGGAGGTAAGGATGTGCGGAGAAATGTCCACATGGAGATGGCTGGCCAGGAGATTGTGGTAGGACCTACATGATCACCATCAAGGCATCATGATGGAGGTTCATCCACATAGTGTGCACTAGGGCTTTGTGATGGCAATGGCATTGTGCCCACAAGGCCATTGTGAGGAAGCGATTCCCATGGTAACCATGGCCCTGTTGGGGGCAAAGACTCCAGGGTCGACAGAGAGACCAGCAGGTTGTGAGGAAGCTCTGTAACTGCCTTCACCCACTCTATGTGTTTCCAGCACCAGCAGCACCTTTGCTGACCCAGCAGGCCACCAGGCAGGGGAAAGGGGAGAGCGCAGGGCTGCCAGAGACCCAAGCTCCATTGGTGCTGAATGACTTGAGGAGCCCCAGAGTGTTTGTCCTTGAGGCATTCCACGAGCTCATGGCTTTCATAGAGGTCCTGTGCTGTATTTGGGAGTAAGATGTGCATGTGCAGGGCACACGAGGAACGTGTCAGAACACATGAAACATTGGTTATGCCACTGAAATGAAACCTCAGAGTTAATTTAAATGCCTACCATGCAAGGCAGTGCACATGTCACTTTGCTGTGATTGGTGCTCTAGTCTACCCTGTGATTGGACCAGGAGAGAGAGAAGGCCCTTATCATGGTGGCATCCTCTGCCTGCTCATCTGTGTGGGCCCGTAAGCTCCATAGATATATCTGACAAAGATGCTCTCAGATGCTCTCCATGCACATGTGTGTTCCATTTCTGGAGGCCAAGGACACCCTCCTTTTCCCAGTGGCCACCAACTGATGCTCAGGAAGGATGGGCATCTTTGGGGCTTGTTCCAAGAGAACTTGCAGACCCTCAGGCATTACATGTTATTATCCAAGCAGCTGACTTCTCCCTTCTATCTCTAGTGATGAGACACAAGGCCTTAAACAAGGGGCATGAGGAGGAAGAAGTACATGGGGGTGTGGAGGTGGTGGTTGCAGCCTATGGCTGTGATGATGAGTCCATTGGCCAGGAGGGCAGCCAGGTAGATGCCCAGGAAGAGGGAGAAGTGCAAGAGCTGCAGCTCCTGGCTGTCTGCAAATGCTATTAGGAGGAATTCAATAGTGGAGCTCCTGTTGGACATTAGCTCCATCCAGTCAGGTGGGATTCTGTAAAAGAACAGTTGACATCGAGAAGTTAGGAGAGACTATTAAAAAAAAAAAAAAAAAAAAAAAACTTTGACATCATTCAGCTTTCTCTTTACCAAGAGCGTCAGATTAAAATTACTTCATTTGAACTGCATTTTGCACTAGCTGAGTGTGCAGTGAGGAGCAGAGACCCAAACCCATGCACTCCTGGGAGTTTGTCATGCTGAACACTGGTGGGCAGTGGGGAATGGGTGTCACATAAATGGACATACCTCTTTTATGGCAGGTGAGATTCATCAAAGATGTAGATGAGCTTTTCAGCATCTTTACTGCCAAGAGTAAGTAAAGAGGTTGGAGGAAGACTATCTTTTAGATTCTTTGAGATGTCCTTGACACTCCTGGGGAGTATTCCACAAAGGAAATATCCTTTGTGTTTCAGCTCTGACTCCTTAGAGCAATGGCCTCAGGTCTGGGTTAGAGGAATGGCTGTAGGTCTGGCTGCAGAGGAGATGGCTCCTGCCCTGCACTTCCTTCCCCTTCCCTGCCCATCTCTCCTGCCTGCAGCTCTCCCCGCTGGCAGCTCTTCCTCTCTCCCAATGTCCTGTCCCTGCCATTGCACATAGATCCCATCTCACTCTTGTTCTGCTCAGTTCTGCCCTGTGGAGACCTCTGGGCAGTGTCCAAGGGCAGTTCTGCACTTGCACATCCTAACAAGTTGGTCACATAAAGGCCTATGAAGACACAAAAATGATATTGATGCTGCCTCTAGGTTAAGGTGAGGATGAAGCAGCAAGCTGAGGCTTTTCACACATCTATTAATCTTTGAGAGTGAAGACTGAGGACTTCCAGTTCCCTGCCAAAATAAAAATACTCTTTCTTCATTTTCCCTGCCATAATAAGGAGACTGAAAGAGCAGAGACCTGAAGGAAAACATCTCTTCCAAGCAACCCTTCTCTTTATCTTCCTCCTTTAAGGGACCCCTTGGACACCTGTGTATGAGGTGGAGCTGTAAGCAGACTTCACCCATGCAGCAGCCTCTTAGCAGGAGAAGGAACCTGCCCTCAGGGTGTCTTTCTCCCATGCAGAGCTTCCCTGCAGGGCTGTGGGAAGCAACCTGGGCAGGCTGAGCGCTGCCCCTCACAGGCTGCAGAGTCACTGTCCCGGGCACACAGCACCCTGGGCTGGGGCTGTTGCTCTGAATCACAGCCCATGCAGACCTGGGTGCAGATCGCAGCTTCACACTCCTGCCTCTCCCTGCGAGAAGGGAGCAGGATGCCCTGTCCCTGTGACTGTTACACAGAGAATCCCTGCTCTGAAGCATCTCCTCCTCTTGCTAAACCCTGGCTCCTGCAAAAGAGAGACCTTTAAAATCCCAATCCATAATTACATGCACTGAGTTGAGAAGAACCCTCCAGCAACCTCAGCAGCATTGCCCTGCAGCCAGAGACTCACCGTGTCAAGGGCTGAGAAGATTCCCTCCCACTGTGAGCTCTGCTCTGTGCTCCCGCTCCACACTGTCCTTCCCCTCTCGCTGCCTTCTCTCCTGTGCTGTGCACAGCAGCAGAAAGTGCCTGCAGCCCTGCTGCTCTTGGCACAGCAGCTGCTCCTGCATACAGTGTCTCTGGGCAGGGCTGCCAAGTTGTCATGAGCTCCATCCATCCCTGGAACCTGCTCACCCACCACCTCCGTCCCCAGAGCCTGTTCCTGAGCAGAGCCCCACAAGTTGAGTCCCGGTTGAACTCAACAATTTTCCTGTCCCTTGGGCTCATTACTCATGGGAAATAATCACTGCAATTGTCTTAAGCATTCCCTCATGTTCCATCTCTAAGTACTGAAGGAAGACTGATGCTAGAAGTGCTCTTGCTTTCATCAGAATATTTCCACCTGTCCTTCACAAGAGGTGCAAATTTCCTACTCTGAAAGCCTTGATTCACATCTCTTAGCTAGACAGGACACCTAGAGAGGGACAAGAAGTGAATTCATTTAACTGTGATTCAAATATGGATTCAGATAAGTCAATCTGGACATCTCATGCTGGTTTAGGAGCCCTTGGCATGTAGTGGGATTTAGCTGCCTACCCCAAATTGCACAAATATAAAGGTTGTGGGATTCCCTTTGTCCAAGCTGAAGACTGAATTCCACCAATGACTGCATGGGAAGAATTTGTCTAAGCTTCTGTTGTAACCACATCAGATGGAGGGTGGGAGCCCGGTGACACCAGATGACAGTGGAAGAGACAAAGGTGATCCAAGGCATGAGTCAGTGTCTATTGCTCTGATAGAGCAAATGTGATAGCCACATCCTTCTAGAATAGCAGCTGGATAACTTTCTTGGCCATCTCAAATAGCACTAGATGCCCACAGCTCTTAGAGCAACATGCACTAGGAAGATGAGACAAATGGACATGTTCACCATGTAAACTGTTACTGTAATTCATTTCAGACACTTGATTCAGTGACAGTGAAGTAGGCCTGCAGGGCCATGTCACATGCTTGGGATTTCTAGCACATCTATATAGGCAGGACCTAGGGGGAAACTAAGCCTTTCTTTAGTAGGTGATAAAGAGCTGGGGCTTGGCACCAAAGGGCTACAGATGAAAGGCTACAGTGCTAAAGGGCTACAGCCCTAAAGAGCTATGCCCAAAGAGCTAAGGGCTAAATGGCTAGGAGTAAAGTGCTACAGCTTAGGGTTCAGGTCATAGGGCTTAGGACTAAAGAGCTTTAAACTAAAGAACATAGTGGTAAAGGGCTTAGTGGTACATTTAAAGGGCTTAGACCTAAAGAGCTAAGCCTAAAGAGCGAGGCCTTAGGGCTAAAGGGCTAAAGTGCTTAGGGATACAGGGCTATGGCCAAAGGGTCAGGGCTAAAGAGCTAAGGGTAAAGGCCTAGGCCTTAGAGCTAAATTGGTAGGAATAAAGGGCAAGAGGAAGAGCTAAAGGTCTTAGAGTAGAGAACTATGGTTTAGGCCCAAAGGGCTAGCCCTGAATTTCCTAAGAGATAGAGTTTTGCACTAAAGGGCTTGGGCTAAAGGGCTACAAGGCTAGTGCTAAAGATCTACATGCTAAAGGGCTAGGACTAAAGTGTTAGAGTTAGGGCTAAAGGGATAGGGCTTAGGACTTAAAAGAGTTTTAGCCCAAAAGGCTTCAGACTATAGGGCTTAGCCCTACATGTAAGGGACTTAGGGCTAAAGGACCAGAAGTCTCCACAGCTAGGCTGAAATGGCTAACACTAAAGGATTAAGATTAAAGGGCCTGGAAAAAAGGGCTAGGATTTAAGGCCTTGGGCTATGACTTAGGGTTAAAGCACTTAGGGCTAAACAGCTTTGAGCTAATGAGTCAGGAGAGAGGTCTAAAGGGCTAAGGCCAAAGGCCTAGGTCTAAAAGTTTTAGGTCTAAAGTGCTAGTGCTTAGTTTCAAAGTGCTATGGCTAAGGCTAAAGGACTATGGTTAGGGCTAAAGGACTGGGGCGCTAGGGCTTAGGGCTAATTAGCTAAAGCATTTAGGGCTATAGGGTCTGGGCTGTCAGGCTACAGCTAAAGGACTAGGGTAGAAATAAAGCGAAAGGATTAGGGGTAAGGGACTTAGGATACAAAACTAAGGCTTCGGCCCAAACCGCTAGAGCTGAGGCTCTGAACAGCTAGGACTAAAAGGCTAGGACTAAAGTGCTAGGGTTAAGGGATAAAGAGATAGGGCTTAGTGGTAAATGGCTTAGTGCTACACTCAAAGGGCTTAGGGCTAAAGTGCTTGTGCTTAGGGCTGAAGCGCTGAGATTAGGCCTTATTGCTAAAGGTTTTTGTCCCCTTGCCCCCTTTCTAGGGCTTAGGACTAAAGGGCTAAAGTGCCTAGGGCTATAGGGCGATGGGCAAAAGCCTAAGGCTAAAGGGATAGGACCAAAGGGCCAGAGTTTTGAGCTAAACGGGTAGAGCTAAAGGATGAGAATTATGGCTACGGAACTTAGGGCCCAAGGTGTGGACCTAATATCAAAGTATTTAGGCTAAAGGGCTAAAGGGCTTTGGGATAAAGGACTTAGCACCATGTCTAAAGGGCTAGGGCTAAAGGGCAGGTGGTAGTGGCCTTAGGGCTTAGTTCCAAAGGGCTTAGGACGAAAGGGTTAGCATTAAAGGGTTTAGGACTAAAGGGCGTATGTTTAAATGGTAAAGGGCTTAGGGCTGTAAGGGATAGAGTTTAAGGGCTAGGGCTAAGTGGTTTATGGTCTTAGGGTAAAAGTGCTAGGGCTTAAAGCTAAAGGGCTAGCACTTAGAGGTAGAGGGCTAAGGCTAAAGGGCCACCATCAAAGGAATAAAGATCTAGGTCTAAACAGTAGGTGAAGTAGTGGTAAACAGCTATAGGACTAGGACTAAAGGGCTAGAGCTTAGAGCTAAAGGGTTAGGACAAGACTGAAGGGTTAAAAGGCTAAACAGCTGGGGATGGTAGGCCATTAAAGGGCAAGGGGTGAAGGACTAGGGTTGCACCTTTGGGCTAAAGTGCTAGGAATAAAGAGCTAGGACTTAGGGCTAAGGGGCTTAAGGCTTGGACAAAATGCTCAGGACAAAGACCTAAGGCTTCAGGGCTAAAGGGTTTGGTGCTATGATGGTTCAGGACTAAGGGGCTTTAGAGGGATTACGGCTAAAAGGCTAGGGCTTACAGCTAAAGGCCTTAGTGCTGAAAGGCTAAGGGAATCAGGGCTACAGCTAAAGGGTTTAGGGAAAACAGGTGATAACAAAAGAGTTCAAGAGTTAAAGGCCTAGGGTAAAAGGGTAGAATTGAAAGCCTATGCCTAAAGTAAAGGTTTAAAGTTCTGGGGCTAAAGCCCTAGAGATCCCTTCCAATCTTAATGATTCTGTGACTGTGATTAAGATGATGAGTTTGTTAATCTTGAGCCCATGGAGAGGGCTGCTCAGCAGGCTGTTCCAGTGGGCAGGTTCTTGGGCATATTATTGATACCAGCTTTGGAGGAAGCCCAGGCTCCAGGCAGTGCCCTGGGTAGAACCTTTATTACTACAGAGAAGCCATTGAGGGAGTCAGTCCTGATCCACCATTAGACACAAATTAATGGACCAGGCGAGAGAGAGCAGTCTCAGAAAAAGTACCACAACTCTAAGTACTCGTGTAGCATCATGACAAGCATTATTATTAGATGTTTTTCCCTGCTTTAGTAGAGCAGCAGAGGCAGATGTCGTATCCACAAGAGCAGCATGGCCCACATGACGGCCCAGGAGCTGTGTGGCTCTCCCACTCCCATGTCCTGCTCAAATGGGCAGTTTCTAACCTCTCTTTTGCAGCAACTAGCTGGACATTATCAAGCTGCAGGATTGGGAGTCCTCCTGTCCCTCTCTGTTCACTCAGAGCCCCAGGTGCTGGTCAGCACTGCAGGCAGTTTGAAGCTTGTTCTGACTTTGCAGGAAAGCTTTCCCTTGTGGCCAGGGAACCTCATTGGTGACATCTTGGACTTAGCCTACAGTAAAAGAACGTCATTTTTTTAATGGATTGATTTCATGCTTTATTTTTGTGTCTTTGCATTTGAGAAAATATCTTGTGTCTCCTTTCTACTAGTACCCTAAGGAAAGCAGCTGAGAGTTGGGCGGATTAACTGTGCCCTCTGTTGCTGCATTCAGGGGAACAGGGAAGCTTCTAAGAGGAGTGGTGGAAGCCCCAGGAGGCTGCTGAGAGAAAAGGCAGGTGGGAGAAGGGAGGCAAGAGTGTCCATGCAGGGCCTCAGCTCTGGGACCTGCTGTTCCTACATGTCCAGACTGCACTGGGAGTCACTCTGGGTTCATGTGGATTGAATTCCCTTATTCTGAAAGCTAGTAATAACAATAAAAACCTCTAAAGGCAGAAGTTCTTGTATGTTATTGATGTCTCCACCTTTCAGCTGCACTCCTGAAACCTCTCCAATTAGCCATGCAAGCCTTGATGAAAATTACAAGGAGAGAAAGGGTTGATCAGAGCTTTTTGCTTTTTAATCAGTCCCATGATATATTTTGTGCTGTGCCCATGAACTTCAGTTCCTGAGAGGAGCCTGAGCAAAATGTTCAACAATTCAAAGTTAGAAGCAACCTTCAAAGTTATGTAGAGCTTTAATGGTCCCACTGCTAGTTGTTATCAACAAAGATTCCCCAGGGGCTGATTAGAGGAGAAGACTGTAGTCACTGCTAACAGGTAGATAGAGGAAATGTGCAGGTGGCTCTGATGCCGTCTTGACCCTTGATGTGTTTCATGAGGCGAAATGTCCCAGTTTGGCCATTGAGCTCCTTGGAATGGAGATTTCCCCCACATGTCTTCCATACCCTCCTGGGGACAGTGTGTGGGTTGGGCTGTGCAATGCTGAGTGCAGGACAATGATACGACCCCTTCCAGGGTGTGAGCAAGGGGACAGTGAGGCCCCAGTCTCTCCCGTGAGGTGTCGGTGGCCCATTTACCAGCCATAGGCAAGAGGATGCCACCCTCCTTTGGGGTGTGTGGGCTTTGGCAGTGCCCTCGGCTGTCCCCAGCAGAGCCCGTCCTGTGCTGGCTCCTTCCTGCAGCTGTGCCCGTGCAGCCTGGAAATGCCCAGCCTGCCCCTTACTTGGCTCTCACGTGGGATCTCCTTCCCTGCCCCAATGTCTCCGCATCCTCACAGGCTGTTCCTTGTAAAACAAAGCCAAGGGATGACCCTGGCCTGCTGCTGGGTAGTCTATTGCACCAAAGCATTAGCCCTGCAGTGATGTGTCCTCATCCTAATGTTCTGTCTGAAATTACCAATTTTTGGGAGATTTCGAGGACTATTCCTTTTTTTCATGCAGCTTCCTCCTGCCAAGGAAATCTCCTGCAAGCCCCACACTATGGGGAAGAATATAACCATTGTCCATCGGGACAGAGCGGCACATGAGGAACTGAGGAGTGGCCTGAAGAGAAGGCCCTGTGTGTTATAGGGGGATGAGGCCATATGATCCCTGCCTTCTCACGTGAATAATGCCAGATGCCCCTGGGGCTGCATTAGTAGCAGCTTCTCTACGAAGATGAGGGGAGCTGTTATCCCCTGCAAGGGACTCTTTGCATGAAGGCCATGGTGGGAATCAATTTTGGGGAGCAGATGTGAAAACTGAGGTTTGCTAGGGTGTTGGGCCAGCGAGCATTTCTGAAAGGCCTGATTTTGCTCTTGCTTCCCTCTTGAATGAGCTAGAAACATGGTGGCTGAGCTGGACACCCCATGCACGTGGTATGGCCAAGTAGGCCTGTTGTCATTGCATGAAATCAAGTGTCTGCAATGAATTTTGTAAGGTCTTTGCACTGCCTGAATCTGCAGAGGTCTGCAGAGGACTGTTGCCCGCAGAGGTAGGGAGGGTATACTGGCCCTCTGCTCAGTTCTGGTGAGGCCGCATCTGGAGTATTGGGTGCAGTTCTGGGCTCCCCAGTATAAAAGTGACATGGAGCTTTTAGAGAGGGTCCAGTGGAGGGCAACAAAGATGATTAAAGGAAAGGTCTCTCGAA
>JAUBOD010088504.1:0-11054 GCA_032353885.1 Nothura maculosa | reverse complement strand
TTCCACCAGCACAGGTACCCCTGGCTGTCCCAGTGCAGGGCAGCAGGTGGCGCCAGCACCACAAGGGTTATGGCTGCACCAACCACCCCTTGTGCTCACCTGCTTGGGCCGCACATTGAGCGATCCCAAGACTGTGAAGGAGAAATGCAGCCCCTCGCCCTCCTTTTCCTCCTTCTTGCTCTCCTGTAGGCTCTGCTGCTGCCCTGGGAAAGCGGCTTCTCGCAGCTGGGCCAGGCTGTGCCCATTGTGCGCCAGGCAGCTGCGCTCGAGCTCCTGCAATGGCTCCATGCGGATGCTGAGCACAGCCAGGCAGCACGCGCTGTTGTGCAGGTGCACGCGCAGCGGCTCTGCTCCCAGCTGGCACACGATGCGCGCAGGCTTCTGCTTTGGGCCAGGCCCTGCCCGTGCTGGGCACGGGAGGGCAGCCTTCTGTGCCTCTGCCCGCAGCTCCACGGCCAGCTCCCCAAGGAGGCTATCCATGAAGCCAGAGAGGTCCAGCAGGGACGAGCACAGCACCTGCATGGAGGCTGTTTCTGCGGGGGCACTGGCAACGACCGGGTCTTCTGCAGAGCCATGTCGTGCTTCTGCGAGGGGCAGGCCGGGCAGTTCAGCCTCCAGGGAAACCTGTTTGGCTGCGACTGGGCACTGCAGGGCATCCTGCGGGACACAAGAGGCTGCTTCTTCCCGGGGCGCCGTGGCCGGCGGCGCTGGCGCTTGGGGAAGCTGCAGCTCTGCCCCTGGGCACCTTGAGGACGTGCTGGGCTCCGCGTTCTGGCTTGGTGCCGGTGCCTCCAGGGGCTGGGCCTTGAGTTGTTGGCCCACCTGTGAGGAGGAGGCCCGGGATGGAGGTGGCTGCGTGGGCACAAGTGGCTCCTGCAGCACAGGGAAGCTCAGCTCTGTGTCCAAGGGAGGCTCATGGTTGCACACAGCCTGGCTGAGCCCAGCCCAGAGCTGCTCCCTGACTCTTAGCACAGAACTCACAGGCCTTTGCTGGCCCTGGGAGGACCCAGATCCATGTATTTGGTCCGAGAGAAAATACCCAAGGCCAGGAATAGATGAGGCTTCCCCAGAAGAGCTCGGAACTCTCTCCTCATTCCAGCTCGCCTTCCTCATCATCCTCCTGCTCTACATGATGGTGCCATCCCTGATTCCCAACTCTCCCTCCAGTGCCATGGGGACACCAGCCCCATCACAAAGCTCTGGTGCTGGAGGCCATGGGGACACCAGCCGCATCACAAAGCCCTGATTCTGGAGGCCATGGGGACACCATCCTCATCACAAAGCCCTGGTGCGTGAGGCCATGGGGACACCAGGCCCCTCGTCCTCGCCTCCTCTCCCCACTCCTCAGCAGCTCCCTAGGGTGCAGGATGAGGTGTCCTCTGCCCAGCTCTGCACTCTCCAGGCCTTGCAGACACTGCCCTGCATCAGGGCTCCAGAGCAGACTCCACTACAAGGCCACCCTCTTGCTCTGACCCCGATCATCACCCCTGAGCTCCTGACTGCCTCTTGCTGCACTCCTACACAGAGCTCCCTGCATCCTGCTGCTCCCTCCCTGGGATGCCCTTTCCCACATCACCCCGTGGCCATTCCTTGCCATCCCAACCCATCCCTTCCTCACTCTTTTTGGAGTCATCCTTCTCCCGAGTTGCTCCTCCTTCCAGGCTCTCCTCACCACTGTGGCCACCTGCTCAACCATCAGCTCAGCCCACAGGAACAGTCTCCTGCCCTGTGCAGTGACACAACTCACAGCCCAGGGCTCTCTGTGGCTTTGGCACCTCCTGCAGCTGCTGGAGTCCCGGGCAGCCGGGGCAGCAGGTGCTTCCCTGCCCTGCCATCCTCTCCCTGCATCCCGGGCTCCTTTCCAGCCACAAATCTGCTCCCCACAATACAGCAAGGAGCACAAGGGACTTCTCCACTTCACCTCTGGAGATATTTCAGAGAATCTGCCATTCTCTGGAGATCTTCCTGAAGGATTTATCAGAATATTTTGGAAAATGACATGAGTAACAGGAAGTGACTGCTTCTTTCAGGTCCAGGGACATCTCTCTGCTCTCCCCCTGGCTCTTCCATCTCCATGACAGTGGTGAACTGAATTCCAGGGGACACAGTGACTTGCCCCATTACAGGGATGCAGTCCATGGATCCTTAGCGCTGCTGGGCACTGTCTCCACTCTCCCCATGGCTGCCCCTTGCAGTGGTTCCATAAAGTTCAGGGAGGGCAGGAGGCAGTGGGACTGCACTGGGAGCCCCTTCACAGCAGAGTCACAAGAAGGGGCAGCTTGGAAAGGGGTTCTGGGTGACAAGAAGGGAGGAACATCCTCCTGCTCAGCTGCGAAAGTGATGCCAGGGCAATGGGGCAGGAGAGATGGGCACTGCAGGACCAACACCTGCAGCCTGGACCTCAGCTGCTGTTCCTGTGATCCTGCTGCTCTCCACCAAGGCTCAGAGCTTCAGGAGCGCCTTCCCGAGGTGTCATATGGAAACTGTCCCTGCAAACACCCCTGTGACTCCCGGCCTGTGCACAGGGCTGGGGCTGCCACATGAACCCTGCGTGAGGGTCCTCCCCTTGCACAGGCGACAACATGGCAGCCAGGACTCATGGGGCTCCCCCAAGCCCCAGGGCTCCTGTGCAGCAGCTTCAGCCCTCCTGTGGGTGTCAGGGGGCAGGAGGAGAAACCAGGACAGTTTCCCTGGCACTGGCTGCCCCTCTTCTCCCTGCCGCGGAGGACTCTGCTGCAGGGAGCTCCACACAGCATCTCCCACGGCCCCACAGCAGCACTGCCGGCACCGGCACCCACAGCGGGGCTCCATGCCCCGGCCCCACACAGCCCCCAGCGCAGCCAGGAGCCCCGCGGAGCCCCCGCGCCAGAGCCCGGCTCCGCAGGGGCCGCCAACGGCCCCGGGCCCCGCCCTGCCCAAGCACGCGGTGCTGCCGGGCCCTGAGTGACACAGCCTGCAAGATGGTGCCACCCACCACAGGGCAAGGCCGGGGCTGCTGCTGGGGTGGGAGGGCGCAGGGTTGCCATGGCAGCTGACAGCCAATGGCTGTGTTGGGCATGAGAAGGTCCCTCCTGCCGCAGACTCTGATAGGTCGGCTGTAGGGAGAGGGCGTGGCTGCTGTTTGTGAGGTCCCTCCTGAGGGCAGAGCTGCTTGGGCAGCAGCAGAGCTACATCTGCCTAGTGACTGTGACGTCACTGCTCCTGCAGCACCTGATAGGGCAGCAGCAGAGCTGTATCTGCCTAGTGACTGTGACGTCACTGCTCCCGCTCACCTGATAGGGCAGCAGCAGAGCGGGATCTGCCTAGTAACTGTGATGTCACTGCTCCTGCAGCACCTGATAGGGCAGCAGCAGGTCCCTGCCGGGCTGGGGGCTCTTGAGCTCCTCTGTGCTGAGCAGCTGCTGGGCCGGGACTGGGCTTGGGGCTGGGGAGGTTCCGCGGAGGCCATTGCTGTGCTAGAGGCCCCTGCGGCAGCAAGAGAGACCCGTATGTGACGGGACTGTGACATCATGTCTTGCTGAGGCACTTATAGGCCGAGAGCAGGCAGGGGGCGGTGCCTGTGAGGTGCCTCTTGTGTGAGGAGCTGCTGGTGCAGCAGTGGTTCCTGTGTGGGGAAGGGATTTGGAGGCAGCTACTGTCTCTGAAGGCCCTAGGGCAGCATGAGGACTGTGCTGGGGTTGGCACCTGTGGGGTCACCTGCCTGTGAGTAGCTGATAGGTCAGGAGAGGTTCCATGTGCCTCTTGCAAGACCTTGGAGGACTGTGAGGGAATGGAAGGGATGGAGAATTGGGCTTGCTGTGGTTGGTGTGCCCTTTGGGGTGTCCTGTCTGCTGCCATGTGTGGTGGCCAGCCCAGTGTGTCCTTGATGCAGAGGCAGGTGTAGGCTGAGGTGCCTCTGTTCAGGTGTGCAGGTCATGATGTGCTCTGGTGCGGGGTGTCCGCAATGTCTTGGTGCTCCACAGGGAGGAGGTGTGTGGAGAGAGCAGAGCTCTGCTCCCAGAGCCCGGCCTGCCACCCAGGGTCCTTGTGGAGACCTGGGGCAGGATGGTTGGTGACCCTTTTCTCTCCTTGGAGCATCCTGCTATGACCCAGGGCTTCTGGCAGTTGGGTGATTTCTGTCAGCTGATGCTCAGGCTTGCTCCTTCTGAAAGTCTTTATGAATTCCTGAGTGTGACATTTGAATCACTCTGGGGGAGTACGTTATCTTTTCACTCTTTAAAGGCTTGCTGCTGCTGCTGGATCCCCAGTGCATCATCCTGACCCAGAGCCTAATCAGTTCTGATCCTTCACACATCGACAAAACAGTCCAAGACACTTCTCCACTTTGTGCCTCTGCAGACCATTGCAGATGGGAAGAGAGGACCTCACATGAAGTCAGGCTTTTCAGGGTGATGAGTGGCTCTGAGACATCTGTTCTTGGTCAGTGGAGTAGTTTTGACTCAGGGGAGCCAGTTCTGGGCTCCCCAGTATAAGAGGGACATGGAGCTTCTAGAGAGCACCCAATGGAGAGCTACAAAGATGATTAAGGGACTGGAACATCTCTCATGAGAAGAGGCTGAATGAGTTGGGCCTATTCAGCTTGGAGAAGAGAAGACTGAGAGGGGATCTTATTAACATGTATGACCCATGTATGAAACCTGAGGGGAGATTGTAGGGAGGAGGGGGTCAAGCTTTTCTCAGTGGTGGCCAGTGATAGGACAAGGGGTATTAGGTGCAAGCTGAAACACAGGAGGTTCCACCTGCAGGTGAGGGGGAACTTCTTTACTGTGAGGGTGACAGAGCAGTGGAACAGGCTGCCCAGGAAGGTTGTGGAGACTCGTACTCTGGAGGTCTTCAAAACCCACCTGGACACCTCCCTGTGCCACGTGCTCTAGGTGTGCCGGCTTTAGCAGGAATGTTGGACTACAAGATCTCTAGAGGTCCCTTCCAACCTTGAAGTTTCTGTGATTCTGCGAAGCTGGAAAATAATATAAAAGGGAAATAAATGACGTAAAAAATCTAACAGAGCAAGTATACTGAAAAAAATCTAAGAGTAGGAAAATGAAGAAAAGAAGTTAAAAGATGGAAAGAACACAGGAAAAAAAGTAAAACGTGAAAAAGGATGAAAAAAATTAAAGGCGGAAAAGGCAAGTAAAAGGAGGAAATAAAGAGACAAAAGCTAAAATGCAAGAAGATTTTTTAAAAAGCCTGAAAAAGGGGGCGATGTTGGTGCTGTCCAAGAAGGGGATGTTAGTCCTGGCCATGACAGGGACGTTACAGCAGTCCCAGCTGCAGAGACAGTCATGTTGGGAGCTCAACCCAAAGGCACAATAGAAACGGGGAATAAACACAGGGAATTGAGGGTGCGGGTGCGACTGCAGGGCCATTATCCCACCACGACCCCACGGGCCCCGGGTGCAGCGCACCGGCCTCTGCAGCGCACTGGCCTCTGGCAACGCGGACCCTCACTCCCAGGGTTTGTTGGAGCCATTGGACACATGGTGCAGAGGGAGATGATGGGCTTGGCTGCTGCCAGGCGACACTTCCCTATGCCTGGAATGGGATTCCACTGGCAGGGTGGAAAAAATCACAACGGGAACTCTCCTCATGGGATATTCACTGCCCCTGCTGCCTACAGCCGAGGTGGGGGGAAACATCACATCCAAGTTTGATCCTCCCCGTTAGTCCAATGTCCTGGAAATGCAAAATTCTCTCCATGACTGATAAGGGTCATGGAGAGACTGCAAGATAAACCCTGGCATTAGAGGACAGGAATCCCATCCCAAGCCACGAGCACACGGGCTCTATAGGAGGCACTGAGAGCTGGACACACTCTCACCTCATGCTCTGGAGGCTCCAGGTCTCCCCCAACACCGACAGCAGTCCCGTCCGTGCCACGGTGAGCAGTGCTGGCGGAGCCCCACACAGCAGCTTCTGCAGCCCCTCCACCCCAGAGCTGGGCCCAGAGTCAGGCTCCCCGGGGCAGCCAATGTGCCCCATGCCCCCCCCCCCGCCCACACATGTGGGTGGGCGACCCCTGGGCCCTGCCCCTGCACGGCCCCCACCAAGGGGCGGCACCTGCTCCAGGGCAGGGCAGGAGGCCGCAGTGTTGTCATGGCAGCCGGCAGCGCACAGTCGTGCGCATGACGCACCATGGCGAGGCGGGGCACGCAGAGGGTATTTGTGCAGCCGGCCCTGATTGGAGGGCCTTGGAGGCCTCTCCCTTTGTGGAGAGCGCTGCCCACTCTGGTGGGGAGAAGCTGCTCCTCTGTGGCCCTGCTGCAGTGCAGTGATGCCAAGGGCAGGGCCTGCATGTGCAGCAGAGCTGAGCTCCTGCTGCCTGTGGGGATGGGCTATGGCCAAGGAAGACCTAAAAACACACGGTTTTTATCCCATGAGCTTCCCCCAAAGGACCTTTTGTAGAAAAGAAGAAAAGGAAATAAGGGAGAAAAGAAGAATAAAAAATAGGAGTAAGAAAAGAGAATAAGCATTAGAAAAAGAATAAGATAAAGATAAATAGAACAAGAAGAAGAAAGAGGAGAGGGAGAATAAAAGAAAAATATAATTAGAAAAATTGAAAGAGGAAGAGAAAGAATGGAAAGAAAAAAAAAGGGAAGGAAGGAAAGGGAAAAGAAAAAGGAAAAAAGCAAAGGAAAAGAAAAATCAAGAAGAAAGAGCAAGAGGAAGAGCAAGAGAAAGGAAAGGGGAAAAATAAGAGAATGAGGAAAATAGGAAACAAAAAGGGAATGCAAAAGAAAAAGAAATAAGAAAAATAATAACAGATCACAGCTCAATTTCAGAAATTTTATAAAAATCTGTGCACGAATTCCTGCTTTAAATGCCCTAGAATCATTATTTTTTCTGGCATTCAGTCTGAGGAGGACCTGCAGCAGACTGCCACAAAGACATGGACTATTGTGTCCACTCAGCTGGTCCACATGGGAAGTGCCCCAAGGGCCAGGGTTCCTCACTCTCCTCGAAGAGAGGATCTTTGTTCTTACCTGGGCTGTGTGGAGCCAGCAGCACAGAGCCAAACTCTTCCACGTGGAAGGGGCCCGTTTGAACAAAGTCCTCCAGCATCTCTCTTATGAGGAAGGAGTAAAGCAAGCCGGGCCTGTTGAGCTTGGAGAAGGGAAGAGGGGATCTTCTCCACATGTGCAAATAGATGAGGGAAGAATATAAAGAGCAAGGGCTCGATTTGCTTGTTCTCTGTGGCTGTGAGGGCAGGACCCCTTCCCCAGCGTGTGGAGCCCTGGGCGGCTGCTGCCCGCAGGGCCCGACTGCAGCGCGGGGGCCCAGGTCCCTCTGGAAGCTGGTGCCACTCAGAGAGCAGCGCTGGGACACACACTGCCTATGGGCGGCCGCTGTCGCTCCCTGCTCTGGGCAGTTGCTGCCTTGTGTGCGCTTGCTGCTCCCTAGCTTGCAGCTTGCTGTGCTGCGCTCGTAGCCCTGTGCACAGGGAGGGCCCCTTGGCTAGGGCAGCTCCTCTGGGCCAGCGCTCACATGCAGTGCTCAGCCTGTGTCTCCCTGCAGCTCTTGACGCAGGGAATGGCGGGTGCCTCAGGACCAGAAAAGGCTGAGGGAGTGTGAGGACATGAGTGTCCCCCAGTTGCAGCAGAGCCCATGGGCCCTGCCCAGGAAATGGCAGAGGCTGCCAAGGAGCAGGAGGAGCTTCCAGGTGCCCTGGTCCCTGCTGGTGGGGCTGCCGAGGGACAGAGCAGCCTCCATGGGGGTCCCCAGCACGGGGCTGCTCCTGGCAGCAGCCGATTTCTGCAGCAGCTGCCTCTGGGGAAAGGGCCCCCATGAGGCAGTGCCAAAGTGTGTCCCAGCCCAGTAGGGCCCTGTGTCCCTGCCCAGCAGGGCCCTGCGTCCCCCAGGCAATGGTGGAGCTGGGCCCTGCATCTCCAGGCCCCGTGTCCCTGGGGCGCCAGAACTTCCCTTGGCCTGTGGCTTGGGCCCTGCGGGGACACGGGTTGTCTGTGGCCCCCTGAGAGCTGGAGAGCTGCCCCACGCTGAGGCTGGGCCTGCTTCCCCTTTGGGCATCCCCAGGGCCACGTGGGAAGGAAAGTCCCAGAGGGAGCTCTTGGCTGCCCCTGCCCTGCCCCGGGCTCTGAAATCCTGGCACTCCCCGCACACACCTTCCATGGGGATGATTTTGTGTCTGTGCTCGCTGGGAAAAAAATACGCGACACTTAAACAATGATACAGGAATATATATTTAAAAAAAAACAACAAAAAATATAATCAACTATAACGACAATATAGCAACAGTAACAACAACCATGAGAATAAAATAACAATATTATAAAAAAACAAAATAAAATACTAACATAAAAGTTTATGGAGAAAAATCAAAGTAAAACATTATTGAAATTGTCCTCTTGCCTGGCACTTCCTGGCAGCAGCCAGGGTGAAGAGGATCTTGTCCTGCAAGGAAAAGGAGGCGTTAGCAGCACGAGGAGAAGCGCGGGGGCTCCCCTGCAGCAGAGGCTCTTGGGCGGCTGCGCGGGCTCTTGGCTAGCAGCACTGACCTCCTTGGTGCCCTGTGAGAGGCTTTGTGTGCCAAGCACAGCTGCAGGGCCAGCACAGGGGCTGAGGCAGCAGGTGCCGAGGCCTTGGCCGCTTCTGCACCCTGTGCAGCTCTGCCCCGGTGCCGCGGCCCACGTGAGCGCCCGGAGTCCTGGGCCAGGCTCCCGTGACAGCGGCTACTCCCCAAAGGCAGCGCGGAGCAGCACCCAGGGGTCGGGCCTAGCCCCAGCTCTACCCGTGGAGCCGGCAACAGAGGCAGCACCTGGACACTGCAGCCAGAGCTCTCCCACTCCATGGGGTCCTCCCAGCTGCAGCCGACCAGGAATAAAGATGAAGGACAAGCGTGTCCAGGGGCTGCAGGGGCTGTACCTGGTTAGTGCCATAGCTTTGCCACTCCATAGGCTCTTCCTTATCCATTGAAGATCCTCCAGGTGTGAAGGGAGCCTGCAAGAGAGAAGGAAGCATTTATCAGGCAGGTACCAGAGCTAAGGTACTCTGCCAGCAACTCTCTTCCTTCATTGGGAAATTGGAAAATGAGAAAGTGCAAGACCCAGTCCCAGGTATCCTTTTTCAGTCACCAGCAATGGCAATACCTTTGAGAAGGAGAAGGAGCTCTCCCACTCCATGCGTTCGTCTTCCACGAGTTACCTGTGCAGGCCCTGGGTGCCAGGAGTCTGGAGAAGAGCAGCAGAGCTTGTGGGGACGGTGCTGGCGGCAGCGCTGGCTCTTTGCGCGGGGCCTCATGTCCCCTGCGTGCGCGGGGCAGGCAGTGCCCAGAGCCAGGGCGCCAGGCTGAGGCAGCAGCCCCCGAGGCTCTGGCTGCTCCTGCCCCTGGCGCAGCTCTGCCCCAGCACCCAGGCCTGCGAGCCTCCTGGCACCTCTGTCCCAGCCCTGCAGCTGCTCTGGCACAGCCAAGCGCCGGCCATCCCTGTGTAGCCCCTGCCTGCGTGCACAGGAGCTGACTGCTGCACACGGAGCTCTCCCACTCCATGTCCTCAACTCCAGAGTTATCCATTACTGGATATTCAGAGCATGCAAGAGAAAAGGAGGCTTTGGATTTTGCATCCCTAAAAGCCAGGTTGTCTGTCCCAGGAACCCGCAGCAACCTCCATCCCCCTGGCAGACCCTTTGGCAGGTGGGGAGCGCAGTGCCAAGTGGAGGAGAGAAAAGGGCAATGTGAAGTGCTGTGAGTGCAAGGGGCCCCCGGTGTATTTGGGGTGTCCCCTGGGAGGCATCACACAGGCTGCCCTGGAGCCCCGCAGCTCCCCTGCCTCTTGTGGGCACCATCTGTGGCCCATGGTGTTGCGCAGCCCTGCTAATCACCTGCCTTGGCTGCTCCCTTGGCCGCTGTGGAGCCTCTCTGACACGGAGCCTTGGGAAGCATCCGTGTTCCCGTGGCGGTAACTGCCCCTCTGGGATGTTCCATGGCAGTGTGGGGGGAGGAGAGCAGCACCAGGGGCCAGGGGGCACCATGAGGAAGAGTGTTCGTGTGCTGGACAGTGCCAGCACTGGGGAGCCATGACGGCTGGGAGGGCGGTGATGCCTGTGGGGGGAGCTGAGCTGTGCGCGATGGGCTGCACAGCGCAGGGCTGCACCCACCTGTCCCCGGCACCAAGGATGGGGAGCAGAGCTGAGGGTGATGGGCTGCATGGGCACAGGGCTGCACCTGCCTTTCCCTGCACAAAGGACGGGGAGCAGAGCTGTGGGCAATGAGCTACACAGGCGCAGGGCTGCACCTGCCTGTCCCTGGCACCAAGGGCTCCCAAGGGGCTGTGGCCTCAGCAAGGAGCCCCGAGCACTTCATGCTGCTGTCCCAGACAGCCCTGACACTGCACTCGGCTACATACCTGGCTCAGCCTCTAGTGTGGGGCTGCAGGAGGATGAGGAATCCTCCTCCTCTTGGGGCTCCAAGGCCTCCTGCATGGGCAGAGCAAGAACACGCACCGGTTGCCATCAGCTGCTGCTTCTCAGGGTACTGGTGCCCTGGGGTGCCTGGGGGAGAGGTCTTGTGCTTGGGGAGGCTGCCCAGGGCTGTGTGTCCCACGGGAAGGGTCCTGCAGCTGGTGGGCAATGAGACAGGGCTGATTGTGGGGCCGCAGCAGCAGGGCTGGGCTAGGGCCGTAACGGCCAGGGGGATGGAGGCAGCCAGTGCCAGGCACAAGGGGGCTCGTGCCATGCATGTGGAGGAGGCTGCTGCTGGGGCTACCCCTTCCCTCCTCCCTTGGCATCCAGGCCCCAGGGCTGAACATGGCATAGGCTGGAGGGGGCATCAGCCCTGCCGCTTCGGCACTTGGAAACAGGGAGTACTCAGCATCTCCGAATGACAACATTGCCGAGGACAAATGGCTGGAGGTGACTGTCGGGCACCACGGGAGGGGGGGGGGCACTAGATGGGGCAGCTCTGGGCGCCCCTTTGCTCACCCCACACACAGCTCCCACGGGGGCTCCCTTGGATGGGGGCCGCAGGGGACAGGCTGCTTGCTCACCTGGGGAGCAGGGTCTGCAGCCAGGGGAGAAGCCGCTGCTGCCGGGTCCTCCGGCAGTGG
>JAUBOD010088503.1:0-11090 GCA_032353885.1 Nothura maculosa | reverse complement strand
CTTAAGCACAAGAGGTTCCATCTGCAGATGAGGGGGAACTTCTTTACAGTGAGGGTGACAGAGCAGTGGAACAGGCTACCCAGAGAGGTTGTGGAGTCTCCTTCTCTGGAGGTCTTCAAAACCCGCCTGGATGCCACCCTGTGCCACCTGCCCGCTGGAGCGGGTGTGCCCGCTGGAGCGGGAAGGTTGGACTAGATGATCTCTAGAGATCCCTTCCAACCTTGTAGATTCTGTGATTCTGTGATTCTGTGATTCATTCTAATTTGAGTTTTAAAAGTTCGCTGCTACATTTCTAAGGGCTACTGAGAATGTATTTGCAGGCTTCCATCTGAGTTACAGAGTATAAAAATAAGTATCTAGGACATCACTAGGTATAAGACATAACTGTACTTTAATGTTCATTTTTCTAATAAAGGAATTAGCTGCTTAAGTTCTGTAAGTGCTAACACATTTAAACTGTGGTGTTATCTTTTTTTTTACTGGTTTTTGGCTGTTAATTAAACTTAGTAGACACATGGATATATACTAAATTGGGTATCTACTAAACTGATTTTTACAACAGCCCTAAGCTTTTTAGCCTCCTTCTACCACTGTCCTATCTAGGTTCACTACAGGATAACTGAATACCAAACATTACAATATATTCAAATATTTTGAGTCTTTTTGCAGTGAAAGCTTCCCTGATCAATTCTTTTCACTTTTGCTATGCTGACTAAAACTCAGCTGTCAGTTATCAGTACGATGAAGTGAAATGTTAAGGAGTTGTTGATATGAAATAATACATGCTGTAATTATAATAAACACACTTAACTTATAATTGAGTGTTAAAAATATACCATTCTTTCCAAAGTGCTACAAAAATAGTTTAACATTACAGAGCTCATTTTTTGCCATCTGATGGAACACTGTAAAATAATAGAAAATCTGAGTGGGATTCCTTTACCTCTTTTTAGACATATGGCTGCCTTAACTTCCCTTATCAGACAACTGAGAAATATACGCTCCTAAGGCACAGTTCATCTCCTCATACTAACGCAGAGATCTAAAAGGTGAATTGCTGCTTAAAAGCACCTATTTTTCAGTAATAGGGAAAGGAAATAGGCTTATATTTAGACATTTACATTTAGCTAAATTAAAACCTTTCATAAGAGTTGGAATAGTACAACAATGTCACAAAGCAGGTAGTGCTTTCCTTAAGATATCTGTGAAATATTGATTATATTGAAGAATACTTCTGTTTTATCACTTCTCCAGTTCAGATCCTACAACAGCTGTAGGAATCCCTACAGCTTTGAGAAATTGTGACCAAAGAACAGGAATCCTCTTCCTGTAAATAAAAGAATATTTATACATGTTCTTTTAAGAGTTTTAAAGAACCTGTAGATTTCTGTACACTGAGTGTGTAGCCTCGCGAGAAGATGAATTAATGAATTGTTTACAGTCACGTGTTAAAGAAATGAAAAATTACATTGGAAAAAAATACATTTCTTTTCCTACAGTAGTGATCTTTCATGTTTAAATTTTAGTACAATGTAAGACATTCTGACAGAAATCTCTCATTGGACAACCCAAATGTCCATTTATTCACTAATATAAAAGCTTTTCTTCCTATTCCTTCTGTAATAATATCAATTCTTTTACAGTTAGCTGCTACCTATGTTAAATGTTAATCATTTAATGTGTTAGATATGATAAAGCCAATGATTTATAACAAAGCATTTAATGGGATATTTGCAAGGAATATGAGTTTGCTAGGTTTGTTTATACAATTAGTTTCTCACAGAATAGATATGTTGTTTATCGGTACTGTTTTTACTTTCTGCTCATTCAAACTCGTGGAAATGAAGTTCTCTTGTTGCTTATTTTCATTCACAGTGGTCCATGTGTGACCTGATTCTGTTTCTAGAAGACCTCATCTCAAGTGGATGGATATCTTGAGAGAAAAATTCCATATATCATTAACTCATGTGTCAAAATTACATGATGATCTATCGGGATTTTTAAAAATCTTTCCAGATCATTTTCTGTACACCTGGTGTCTTTAAGGCGAACCAAACCATTTCATAGACATGTGTAAAGAATAGAATGTATAACTGTATACAGTTTATATACAGAATGTATAACAGTATATCTGTGAGAGACTGGAGAATTCACAGCAAAATAACCTGTAAGTTATATTGTTTTAGTCTGATTTTTACAATAGTTATTTTTTTCATTATAATTTTACAGAGTGATATAGTATTCCTCATGCTATAGCATTCTATCATTCAACCACATTACTCTAGTTAAACAGCTACCATATTAGATGAGAGACAATAACTATTTTATTATTTCCAATTTTTTTTTCAGATTGTATTTAGCAAAATACCACTCCAGGCTGATTGAGAATGGAAACGTCAGATCTGGGGTCTGAATTAGTAGGTTACAAAGACAGATCATTCTTACTCCCTTACCAAAACACTTTACACTGAAATACAGCATTACATCTTTAGGTGCTCTGCCATAGATATAATTGAATGTCATCTGCGCTCACAGACATAAAAGTAATTTTGTAAGACTGTTTGAACCATGGATTTTGAGTGACAGACCTTTACCAACACCTCCTCCTTCTAAACATGATTTGAGAGTTCAGGCTAATTCAAAACAACTGAAATGAAGCATAATGCAATTTATGTTTATGCACTGTGTTAAAAGAATGATTTTTAAAAAGAGATTCAAAAGTATTGTGATTTTCCACAGCTTTCATTTTAGAAACTTGGTGATTAAACTTCGTCATTAAATTAATTGAATATTAATTAATCAGCTGGAATGAAAAAGCAATATTCAGTTATTTTACTTTCTTCTGAATTCTGAAACTAGCATTAATACAGAAGTACAAAGACAATAATATTAGCTAGCTTAAAGAATAATCTGAAAGGGATAGATTTATCTACATGAACCACACACATAGCTAAAACTCCTCCAGTGGCAGACTTTAAACTTATATTGTCTTTGCTTTTTTCTTTAGGTACACACACACAAACACATCAAATATTTTTACACAATCAAAAAGAAAATAGAAACGAGATAACTCCTTGGAGAGTTGGTCATTTTATACTTTAGTGGATTAAGAATAGTCAATTCCTACTCCTCTGGAAAAGTATTGCTCAGACTAAATGTGGCCTCCTGGGGAGCAATGCAATCATACTCCGTTAAAAAGTATATATTTTTTAATTCTTCTCACTTTGTTTTCAGTTCAAACCCAGCAAAGGCTAAGTCATAAAGTGATGAAAATGATGAAAAAGAAAAAAAAAAGCAGTTTTTTTGTTTGTAAAATGTAACAACAAAATGTATTTTGAGTTTACTTTGTCATACTATCACTTATCAAAACTTAGAATCGGTTATTTTCTCCCTATATTTAGTGGTGGAGTTAAGTAAAAAGATGAGAAGCATGCTATAGTCAAATCAAAATGCTATTTATCCTCAGCATTATATTTTTCACCAGGCAATTTTACACAAGTTTATTTTTTAAAGTAAATATGACATCAGTCAAGCAGAGAATTAAGCACTGCTAATTCCAATTTTAATTTTTGTTCACATATAAACAAAAATCCATGTAAAAAACTTCCTCTGCTTTGTATAGCTTACTAGTCAGTTTGTGTATAAAAGACTATATTTGAACACAGAAGTAACTAGTACTATAGAATTCGTCATTTGTATAAGTTAACATTAGTAATACAAATTCAATTTTTCAGGATTCTGACATAGAATTTAATTATGATTGATTTATTATTTTCCCACCACTAGGCAAAAACAATTCTCTACATGAAGTAGTGTGTGGTCTAGTTCATGAAAATATACATGAAACTAATGGAGGAATATAACTTATAAAACAGTCAAAAAAATCCCTACCCTAATTGATTGTGAATAATTGATAATTAGTAAATACAAATATGATAATATTCCTGAATATAATAAGTAACTTATTGTTCCAAGATGCTCCTGATAAAGTGTTATGTACTTAAGTCCCATATACTTAACCCTCATTTGGATTTAGCTGTGAATCCTAAATTTTGTCATTATGAGTCCTATAAAGTCCTATAAAGTTCTTTTTCCAGTCTACCTACTACCACTGTATTATATCTAATAGACTCTTGGTTTATCACAATAGTTATGAAAGGATTAGGATTCAAGAAGTTTTTGCTTACATTTTTTTGTAAATATTTTAATATGAACATTTTTTGTGAAAATTTTACACTGCTTTTGTTATGAGGTTCATCACAGTTCCGTCAAAAAAGGTAAAAAGAGCACAAATGTCGCCCACTCACAATCTTCTGTGCAGCCTTCTGCAAACATGTGGTGATAGAGATATGTTCTAAAATCTATAAATGTCAGTCAAGTAAAAATATAACTAGCGTTGATTATAACTTGTGCTGAATCCATTTCTTTTTCTCCTTAATAGTCACTGTATTTAATAGACTTCTTCACAGCTTATATAGTGAGATAGCATTCAAGGATAAGCCTCCGAAATTCTGGTGGTTTCCTTATTGCTTATGTGCATTTATATTCATACGTGTTCTGAAAACATGATTTGATGATCAAAATTTTAATGATCTAAAGAAGACAGAAGTTTGTCAGTAACACTTCTGATGATTGTATTTTCATACATGTGACAACACTACTGTAATTTTTAACAGGCATAGGTTCATTCACAGTTTTGTCCCAGCACTTAAAATGAGCTATGATGAACCTTCAATTCAATACAAAAGAAATTAAATTTTAATGAACAACTACAACTATTTGAATATTAACAGAAATGTCACTGGTAAACCATATGCCATCCACTGAGATCTTTACTTTGAGAAAGACAAAGACCTTCATGTATTTAATGGCATTAAGCTGTGATATATTGCAACTGTGGAAAGCATAATATGAATTCAAATTCAAGTATCAAAAAACAAGTATCAGAAAATGATTTGCCTAACCATTTGTTGCATCATGGAGTATTAAGAAGCAACTGATTAAATATCTGGATAAGTAGCGCAGGTCACCATAAAAATAAGCAAACACTCCCACAACTGAACTGTGCTCCTGCATATGTAATTGGAAAATAGAGAAAAAATGGATTCCCACTGGAACTTTGTTTTCCAGTCTTATATACATGTTTCAAGAGTGATGAAATTGAGCTGCTATATAAGTTGAAAAGAATACAGTCTGAAATCTGTAATATTAAGTTCCTGTTCAGCTAAATTATCTTTGACCATTTCTTTTAGATATTTCCATGTAGAATATGCTTTGGCAGGCATGCATGCCTGCCTCTTCTGTTTCCCTCATCTTTCTTAAAACTATTGATTCTTCTTTGAACTCTTGTTTTTGTAATTTTATAAATTTTTAGAGCCATTGTATATATATATATATATATTTCTATGTTTCAGTATTCTGCTTTCAATTTTGGACCTTTCTTTCAGAATGTTGTTTTTTTTTCTTTTTTTCCTGCATTTTTTTCTTATTTCCTCACTCTTTGACCTTATTATCCTCATTATTTTTTCCAGATCAGTGACTGGTTCAGTTTGACTGGTTTTGTGGTCATCAAATCTGTATTTTACCTTGTGTAGAAATAAACTGCATTTCATTTTCTGGCATTGTCATATTTTCACAGCTGAATTAACAGGCAATCATTCAAATTGTATTATAGTTTTGTTCTTGGAGGGAATCAGCTTCACAGTGAAACTTATACATCATCCTTCAAGTAACCATCAACTATTTGCAAAAGCTGCCTTACATAAAGATAATGTGTAGAATTCTATTTATCACCTTCTGATAGTAAAGCTATATTATATTAAAAATAGCAGTTGCCTTTTGTGAAAACAGTTTCCATTTTGATATCTTTTGACTGGATCTGTTCAAGCCAATAAAAAGGCTGGACTCAGGATTCTCCTTGAAGAAACTAAGATGCTTCCTGACTCTAGGAATGATATTTCACCACAGAGAATATATGACTCTTTAAGTGTTGTATTTTTTTTCCTAAGTCGGAATTTGTTTTGCCAATGTTTTCAAACAAAAATGAGAATCCTCCTTGACTAGGTGAGTTCTCAAGTATTTCCTCAAAATATATTTCATACAACCAACAGACAAAAGCTGGAAAAAAGCTTCTAAGAGAAGAAAGATGAATTTTAAGGTACTTATGCTTTTGACCACATAATCACACAAAAAGCCTTCACCTTCTACCATAAAGTAATTGAACAAAAGTGTTAGAAGCTACTTGTAAATGATATTTGGTGGAAATATAATTCTTAAAGCAATTTTTGTCGGAAATGTAACAATTGATCTCATTTTGACCTACAGAAAATGCATTATTCTACTACATACCTTCCTGCTTCTAATATTGTGAAAGCTTTTGTAACTTCTCAACACAAAATGCATGCTTAATTTTAAATATTAATGCCTCCAAACTTCTAAAAGGCCTTTAAATGAATGAGAAATGCTTTATGACACCATTCCTACCATTTTACTATTTCATTAATGTGCATTCTAAGCGCTTTGTAATTTCACTTCAATTGACAGGTTATGGTCACTCTCTGAGAATTTTAATATATTTTAAAAAAATTCCAAACAGTTACATTATTTTTTACTCTTGCACTCTTCAAGTTGAAATATTTCTATATTGTATTATGCCCACAAATGCCTGTGACACTGAGCGTATTAAGGATTTGGTGTCATGCCTAAGAGTAATGATTGTAATGTATGTATGTATTAATGATGTAATTTATGATTATAATATAATTCAGTTTTAAAAGGTAAAGATTTTTGCATCTGTCAGCAGTTTTGGATGCAAATATAAAACAATTTTAGAAGAGTTTTATTTTTGGAAGCTGATTGCTGAGCACCTTGAGGAAAATCCTTTTATAGTTTCAGGTATAAGGCCATGAATCTCATGGAAAGGTAAGTCAAGATAAGACAGTAATGGGAACAGAGGAAACAACAACAAAAAAAAAAACATTTTGGTCTCCTCTTTTGAAAGGCAAACAGGAGAACCAAGTAAAAATACTCAAAAAGTAAAATGATATTTAGACTGTACGAACAAAAAATATATGAAGAAAGCATATGTTGAGAATGAAGAGCAAAGCAGGATAATGAAAGAAATCTGAACAGGGAGTAGAGGAAGAAAGGAACAACATGAGACTAAATGGTAAGCAAGAATAGAGAAATGAAGATTAAAGATCTGTCAGAAGAGGACACAGAGAGGGGGAAAAAAGAATTTAAAAAAATCCTGTGTGAATTAAGAACAATTCCCTGAGAGTTGTTTAATGGGAGGATGCAGAAAAGGCAGAGTTACTAAATGCTTTCTTTGCCTCTGTCTTTACTGCTAAGGCCACTCTCCCTGAACTGCAGGGGTCAAGTGAGAGAAAATGAACAGGGTAGAGGAAGACCTTCACTGGGTTGAGAAGGATTGGGTTAGGGATCACTTAGGCAAGTTGGCCACCCAAAAATCTATGGGCCCAGATGGGATGCACCCAAGAGTGCTGAGGGCATTGGCCAAGGTTATTGCTCAGCCTCCCTCCATGATATTTTAGAGGTCCTGGAGAGCAGGGGAGGTGCCTGAGGACTGGAAGAGAGCCAACATCACTCCAGTCTTCAAATAGGGCAAGAGGGAGGAGCCAGGCAATTACAGGCTGGTCAGTCTCACCTCTGTCCCTGAAAAGGTAATAGAACAGCTCATCCTAGAGAGAATCTCCAGTCATATGAAGGGGAAAAAGGTATTGAGGAGCAGTCAGCATGTATTCACCAAGGGGAAGTCATGCCTGACGATCCTCATAGCCTTCTGTGATGCGATGACTAGCTGTCTGGATGAAGGGAGAGCCATGGATGTCCTCTACCTTGACTTCAGCAAGGCTGTTGACACCATCTCCCATACCGTCCTCACACGGAAGCTCCAGGAGAGTGGACTAGATGAGTACATGGTGCGGTGGATGGAGAACTGGCTGGTTGGCAGAGCTCAGAGGGTGGTCATAAACGGGGCCGAGTCCAGTTGGAGGCCTGTGGCCAGTGGTGTCCCCCAGGGGTCAGTGCTGGGCTCACTGCTGTTCAATTTGTTCATCAACAACCTGGGCGAGGGCATGGAGTGCACCCTGAGCAAGTTTGCAGATGACACCAAGCTGAGTGGAGTGGCTGACACTCCGGAGGGCTGTGCTGCCATCCAGAGAGACCTGGATAGGCTGGAGAGTTGGGCAGAAAGGAACTTCATGAGGTTCAATAAGGACAAGTTTCCTGAAAATGTACAGAATTGTCACATAATTGAAGTGCAATTCCACACAAGTACAGTACTGGTAGCTTTATGCAATTGTCAATGTAATTGTCTCAAATAATCTTGATGAGAACATAAGGTAAGCATACCTACATACTTATTTCATTTTTTTTAATTTTATCCTCAATACTCTTCAATATTAAAGATTATCTTTCTTCATAACCTCTTCAATATTGTCTATCTTCACTGTTCCTTTCTCTGTACATTTATAGGTTGTTCTTTTTCTGAAAAGTTGGCAGCATTTCAGTGAACCTGGTTTGTTGTTGACACTGTTCCCCTTCTAGGAATTTAACTTTGGCTACTTTCTTAAGTCCTTGCTCATCTCCCTCTGGAGAAAAGGAGTAGGTTGGGGCTTAAACTTAATAGCTTGCAGGAGAATGAGTTAAAATAGTGCATATCTTCTTTTTTAGCTGAAGATTGGAGAGAAAACAGGCATCTACTGAGAGACTGGAGGCAAAAGGAACAACTGCTCAAAAGGTTGACTAAGTTTCTGAACCAATATTATTTACAGTTTTCAGTGTGTGCAAGGAAATGATACATTGGAAGGCAAACTGTCACCCATCCTGTAGATAGGCATGGAAAGCCTACTGTCAAGTATCATCCCTTTATCATGATCTCTCTTTTATAGAATTTCAGAAAAAAATATATATTGTTGTATGGATTAGGCTTCACTTTTCATTCCTGCAAAACACATACATTGGAAAACTTTAAGCAAAAACAATTAAGTCTATATGTCTAAGCATTTAATAGAGAATGTACAGCCACTTTATCGATCTCACATTACTAAAATGTTGTACTACACCTGTTCTGCAATACAAAGAATGTCGCTTGATGCAAGTAAATCTATGTTCTTGTTTTGTTTTGGGTTTTTTCTGAGAGTGTGGGACGAGGTAGGAATGGGTACCCCTTTTTCCAGCCTTATATATTGATGGTAGATATTGCTTAAAAAATGCTTCTCTTCAGTAGTCAAGTATTCTGAGAGAGTTTACTGAAGTTTTCAATAAAACTTTTGACTAAAAATGTAGCATTTAATAATTCCTCTGTAACTTTTGTAAGGGAACAATGTGCTAAAGTCCTACTGCAAACTAATAATTCAAACAATTAGTTTCAGGAATATAAAAATAAACAAAATAAGCATCATCCATGTTTACACACACACACATACACACAATATTTCCCAAATTGTTCCACTCTCTTTGAATTTTGTCTAGTTCTTTGACTTGGTTATAGCCACCCACTTGGTAACCTTTATTCCAGTAACAAAGCCATATAGACAGCAATTATGTGTGGGGCGGGGGGAAAGAAAAAAAGAGAGAGATACTAGTGTACTAGCATGATGAGTAAGTTATAATTGCAAACAACTGCAGCCAGGGAGGATGAGTAAATTGCTGTCATGGCTCACTGCCAGGTCAGTTTTCACTTCCCAGAGCAGGAATGGAATGCCTTGATCATTCCATGATGGATCCATTTTTGTCATAACAGGTCATTCAGGTTCTGCTGAGGGCAACCTTGCTACTTATTACTCTGTGAATGCCCATCTTTCCCACTGGTCCCATAATTAAACTCTATACTTTTACCCTTCCCAGGTAGCCTGAAGTGAATCCATTAAACTGATAGCAGAGTCTGTACGTAATCTGAAAGCTCTAACACCATGTATTTTCTCTTTCCTACTGTGTGTAACTATGAAAGAATTGCTTTTCTGCTTTTACTTTTTTTTTCCTCAAATATTAATTTTGGGGTTTCTTTGCTATCCACAGAATAGTATGAAATCTTTTCTCCACATTTGCATGAGGATGGACAGTTTTCCAACATCAACTTTATGCCATCTGTAAGCATAGGTACTTTTTTAAAAAGTATAAAAATTAAGTAGAAAGCATATATGGCCACTCAAAAATATATGGGCCTAAATGGGATGCACCCAAGAATGCTGAGGGAACTGGTGGAGGTTATTGCTCAGCCGCTCTCTATCATCTTTGAGATGTTCTGGAGAGCAGGGGAGGACTGGAAAAGAGTCGACATCACTCCAGTCTTCAAAAACCGCAAGAGGGAGGAGCCGGGCAATTACAGACCAGTCAGCCTCACCTCGGTCCCTGGAAAAATGATGGAGCAGGTCATCCTAGAGAGAATCTCCAGTCATATGAAGGAGAAGAAGGTATTGAGGAGCAGTCAGCATGGATTCACCAAGGGGAAATCATATCTGACGAACCTCATAGCCTTCTATGATGAGATGACTGGCTGTCTGGATGAAGGGAGAGCCATGGATGTTGTCTACCTTGACTTAAGCAGGGCTTTTGACACTGTCTCCCACACTATCTTCATATGGAAGCTCCAGGAGAGTGGACTAGATGAGTGCACGTGGATCGAGAATTGGCTGGATGGCAGAGCTCAGAGAGTGGTAATAAATGGGGCCAAGTCCAGTTGGAGGCCTGTGGCCACTGGTGTCCCCCGGTGGGGGGCCCAGTGCTGTTCAACCTGTTCATCAATGACTTGGACGAGGGCACGGAGTGTACCCTAATAAAAGTTTGCAGATAATACCAAGCTGAGTGTAGTGGCCGACAGTCCACAGGGCTGTGCTGCCGTCCATAGGGACCTGGAGAGCTGGGCAGTGAGTAACCTCATGAGATTCAATAAGGGCAAGCATAGGGTCCTGCATCTGGGGAGGAATAACCTCAGGCACCAATACAGACTAGGGGCTGACCTGCTGGAAAGCAGCTCCGCAGAGAGGGACTTGGGAGTCCTCGTTGACACCAAGTTAACCATGAGTCAGCAGTGTGCCCTCGTGGCCAAGAAGGCCAATGGGATCCTG
>JAUBOD010088502.1:0-11118 GCA_032353885.1 Nothura maculosa | reverse complement strand
GGGAGGCGGCCGCGGGCGGGACCGCGCAGCCCCCCCGGCCGCGGTACCGGGGCTGCCCGTGGCGCAGGACGGGCCCGGTTCTGGGAGCTCCTGAGTCCCGTTCCCGAGCCCTCCCAGCCCCAATTTGCGTCCTCCTGCCTTGGGCCTGTTGCGGCTGCGTGGGGCTTGGCCTGCTGCCCCTGTGGCCACTTTGCCCCATTGCTCCTCAAGGACCTGGCCGAGCTGGGGGGGCTCTGCAGCCCCCAGCCAAACACTCGGTCTCCTGGGCCCTGATTATTCCGGTGCTAGCAGGGCCTGGCCCTGGGAGGGAATAGGATTCACCATTGGGATTATGAGGGTCTCCCTGCTCTGGGGAGCGACCAAGTGGGCCCTGTGGGATCCATGTGGTTGGGGAAGGCCCAGCACCCCCCAAAGAGCTTCCCCAACCCTGTGGCGATTTGCGCATGTCTTACTGCACCCCAGCTTTCCAGCTCTTCCCTGGGGGGCTCCTTGGGGCTGCGCTTCTGCCCTTCCCACCTGGGACACGGTTGCAGCTGCTGTGGAGGCATCATGTGTTGGGGGAAGCCTCTCTGATTTGAGCGGGGAGGTAGAGCTGCTCTTCACGTTGTGGAGCACCTTGGTTCCCCGCGTTGCTTTTGAGTTTCCATGTGTCCTGCTGCTCGCACAAGGAGAGCTGCTTTAATGCCCGGAGGGATGGGGCTGATGGGGAGAGACTCCCAGGTGGTGGATTCAGCCCTGAGCCCCTCTGCAGCAGTGCCCAGCTCTGTCCTCTTTGGCAAAGGGCTCCAGATGCAGGAGGCACCTTGGTTGCAGGTGAGCAGAAGCTGCGGTGTCTGCACAGCCTGTCCTTTCTGGGGGCTCACTACAATGGCTGCCCAAGGGCCCCCAAACTTGTCCAAGTCCCCCGCAATCTGGGAGGGACAGGGGGACAAAGACCAAGGAAGTGTCTCTGCAGAGGGTGGATTATCCCAGGCCATGGGCAAGGCCGGCTGGCACATGAGCGCTCCAGGTAGCCCCATGGATGGGACACAGGAAGATGCTCCAGCACTGGGCAAGGGGGGTCTATTCCTGGCTCCAGAAGAGTTGGGGGCCACCAAGGATCCCCAGACATCAGAGTCCTGCCCCTTTTATGCTCCCTCCAAACCTCCCTGCGGTGAAGGTTTGAAGTGAAGCAGCCGTATGAAGTTTCTCCTTCAGAAATTCAGACCTAGGGAAGTTTTTCCCTGTGTGGCTCGGCCTGCCTTCTCCTAGCTTCTGCTTCCAACTGTTTTAGTAGGGACAGGGGGAGGCAAAGTCACTTGCTGTCCTCTTTGTGGGGTTTTGAATGGTCTTTTTTTGTGAATTTGTCTTGAATTTGTCTTTGCTTAGTGTTGGCCGACTTGGTTCCTGCCTTCCCTCGAGCCTATTCCCAGTAAACAACCGGGATACCTGCAGCCAACAAGAGTCTTTAAGGGGAAAGGGGGATCTGCTGGAAATCAGGATCCTAGGGCGAATCCATAGAAAACCTTGCTATATCTGCCCCAAGATTCCCAGCATCCCAGCCCTTCCTGGGAAACTGGAGCACACCAAGCACCCCACTCAGTATAACTGGTTATGCCTGGGAGCAGATCGGATCCTCTGGACATCGCTGCGGCACTAGTTGCTTGAGGTTCATGTGTCCTCCATGTGCCAGGCTCTTTTCCATCAGGCTCCTAGACGGATGCACAATCAGGAGCAGGCTGGGTCATGAGATCCCAGGGATTCCAGTGGAGCTTTTTCCTGATGGAGCTCATGGAGCTGGGAGGATCTCCCAGGGAGCAGGGAAGTCTCCACCGGTGGCAGCGAGTCAGTGCAGGCACCTTGTGACGTGTCGGGGCAGCCCAAGGAGCCAAAGCTCCAGCTTGGAGGCACCTTTGCAGCTCCTGGTCCCGAGCGTGGAGAGTTGGTTGGGATGTAGCACCCTCCTCATGGTGCCAGCGGAGCTGCCAGCTCCCAATCCCTAAGGAAGAGGCTCCCCTGCCATTCTAATGTGCAGGGCCCTTGCACACACGTGCATGCCCAGGCATAGGTGTAGCTGCACACACGTGCATGCAACACTGGGTCTGGTTGGCATGTTGGAGCCCCTCTGCCCACGCGCCTCAGTTTCCCTTTGCTCCTGGAATTTAGCAATCCCAGGGACGTGGGGTAGAGCCAGAGCGGGAACTTGGCGATAGCTTGGGGGATTCTTTTCCAGAAATGCTCCCCGGAACGTGGCAAGGGTGCCTTCGTGGCACGAGTGCCCTCGTGTCCTTACAGCGCATGGAACCCCTTCGGAAGCCGCGGAATAACAAGGGGAACAGCTGATAAAATAGCAGCCATTGAGTGGGAACAAGCAGCAAAAACACAGAGTCAGGTTTCAGCCCGGCCGCATCCGGGTGCGGGTCTAGGGGAGGGAGGCCCCACATGCAGCCCCACATCCAGCATCCCAGCCCGGCTCCCTAGGGAATGAGCCCTGATGGCCACCAGGGCTCCCCGAGGAGGAGCCGTGACCCTAAGGGCCGGAGTGAGCAGGGGATGGACCAGGGCTGGAGGAATGCGGGATCCTGTGCCAACAGCCTCCAAAATTCCCAATGCTCTGGAAGTGCCAAGGCAGGAATGGGGTCTTCCAGGGCCTTGCGTGATGGGGGGACCCCTCCAGCCTCTCAGCACATAGAGGGGTTCTCTTGTGCAAAAGCAGGAACGATTTATGCTTCCCCAATGTCCCGTTACTAGTGCTTTGCTTCTTGCACTGCCAAGCATTGTCCCGAGTCCGGCAGTTCCACAAAGAACACCAAGGAATTGGGTTTTTCATATTTTGAGCACCGCTGAGGTCCCTGTCAGGTCCTCCTGCAGGTGGGAGCTCCCGACATGGAAACGGGCTCTGTGCGAATTGCCCCACGAGGAGGATACGGCAGCTGCCCTCGCTGGGGCACATGGGGGGTCCTGCCCCTTTAGGGGTGGCCCGCGCGTGTGTTGGCGTAGGAGGTGCCAGGGGAAGGATCCGTGCCCGGCAGGGGCTCCCGCAGCAGTGACTCAGAGCTGGGTGTTTATGGGTCCCACATGTCGAGTGCTGCTCTTTCCCTCCAGCGCTGCGAAGGGGGAAGTATAAAAATTCCTACAGCAGCTGCTGCTGCGTCTGCGCCCCCGTTGCCTCCATCCCAAAGCCTCGTCTCCACCCGGACCCCGCTCCAAGCGTGGGCAAGGGCCGGGGAAGTGGCTTTACGGGAGCGATTTGCAGGGGCAGCTCGTGCTGGCGGCCAAGGCAAACAACAGAGGAGCCCGTGACAATTGCCCGCCTGCCCCGGGACCACCTAGGGGGACCACCAAGGGGGTCCCGAGGGGCTCGGTCTGTGTGCGGTGGTCCCTGCATGGGGGGAAAGCGGCGCCGGGACCCCCTGCATGGGCTGCGTTGCAGGTCGTTTGCCCAGGACACTGGTGCAGGAGCGAGGGGCTGAGCATTCCTGCCCATCCCGGCACATGGAGCGACATTCCTGCCCATCCCGGCACATGGAGCACTCCATGGAGGGTTGTGCAGGGTCGGGATCTGGAAGGAAACTCGGGGCTTTGCTGAAGCAGCGCGGAGGATAGAGAAGGGTTTGGGAATGAGGATGCGTGAGTTAATGAGGAAAACAACCACGGCTGGAGAGGGAGGAAAGGAGAAGGGAGCAGAGGATGCTCCCAACCTGTCCTGGCATGGATATCTGTGCCCCCTAACCCACACACATCTTTCCCATAGAGCCGCTCCTGCGGCTGCCTGGTGTTTCCAGGCAAGGGACCACCTTGGAATGGCCGGGAGCCCGCACCAGCATGGGATCACGGCCCTGAATTGTCCCTTTTCAGAGGCTCTGAACCCGAAGCAATGCGCTTTGTGGCAGCCGCAGGCCCGGGACAGATTAGTTTCCCCGCGCGCGGAGCCTGGACGGGGCCTGGCCCAACAGAGCCAGGGGGGGCTGCAAGCGACTTGTGCTGCACGCAGAGGTGGGAATGCAGAGGGATTGGAGGGAGCAGCTCCCTCTTTTGGGTCCGATTCCAGCCTGGGACAACTTGTGGGAGAGGATTGATCCGCAAGGGATTTTTGCTGTCCCCAACCTGATCCTGGGGTGCTGGGTCAGGCAGCGCCTCGGGATGCACCGTGCGCATCCCCTCGATCCCGGGAGCACAGGCTCCCCTGCAGCTCCAGCCCTGCCTTTCCCGTTGCATCCATGCTCTGCGGCGCTTCCCGGCGCTGAAGCTGCTCCGACTGCGGCTCTGCTGCACGGGAATGCGGGGCTTGAGCCTGATCCTTGGTTTTCCCTAAGCCCCCATAGGGTTAAAGCAATGGGGCATGTGGCTGCCCCTGAGGGGACAGCAGGATGGCTGTGACCAAAGCCCACCTGGGCATGGAGGGGTGTCCAGCTGCTCGTCCTAAGGGAAGAGGAGCCTCCGGAAGCATCTGCCCAGCCTGGCTCCTGTGCAGTGCTGCCCTCCATCGGGCTCTGCGTTGCTCCTGCAATGGGGCATGGATGGGAGCAATGGGGCTGGATGGGATCAACAAGGCATGGATGGGAGCAATGGGCACGGATGGGAGTGACGTGGCATGGATGGGAGCAATGGGGCTGGATGGGAGCAACAGGGCCCAGATAGGAGCGACGGGGCACAAATGGGAGCAATGGGGCTGGATGGGAGTGACGGAGGTGGACTGGAGTGACAGGGCACGGATGGGAGCAATGGGGCACAAATGGGAGCAATGGGGCTGGCTGGGAGCGATGGGGCACGGATGGGAGTGATGGGGCTGGATGGGAGCGACGGGACATTGCTGGGAGCAATGGGGCACAGATAGGAGCAATTGGGCTGGATGGGAGCGACGTGGCATGGATGGGAGCAATGGGGCTGGATGGGAGTGACGGGGGTGGACTGGAGCAGCAGAGCACGGATGGGAGCAATGGGGCTGGATGGGAGCCATGGGGCTGCATGGAAGCAATGGGGCTGGATGGGAGCGACAGGGCATTGATGGGAGCAATGGGGCTGGATGGAAGCAATGGGCTTCCAGCCTCCCCTCTCCAAGAATCCCATCCCGGCGCACAGGCCCGCGCAGACAGGGCTGCCCAAAGCCCGCGCGAGGGTGCCGAGCTGCCGGTGCCCCCGCGCCCGCAGCGAGCGCCGCCCCCAGGCCCCCCACGCTGGGGGCCGTGCTCGGCGCCGTGATGGATTGTGCCACACACAGCTCGGCGCTGCTGCTCTATCGGCCGCGATCTCGGCCGCGCGCGCTAATCCAGCCCTGACATCACATTCCTCCGCAGTGGGACTCCGCCGATGTTAACCCTGCTGGGGCCGGGCCCGAGCCGGCGCTGGGGGGGCACACAGCGCCCCGATATCGGTGCCCATGCCCTGCACTGGCTGCACCCGCTGCTTGAGGCACCGGGGAGCGCGGGCGCATCCGTCTGCCCCCCAGCTTGGCCCGGCTGGCGCTATGTGGGTTGCAATGGGCACAGCCCCACAGCGTCCTCTTGCAGCCGACCCTCCTAGGGCGCACGTGTCCCTGTGTGGTCCTTGCGCTGCTCCAGCTCCTTCCCTGCTTTCCCGGCTCCTTTGTGTGCAGCCGCAGGTATCCCGACTTCCCGACCGTCAGCGCGCGGCGCTCGCCTCCCTTTTGCCCCTCTTCTCTCTCGTTCGTCTCCCCCGGCCAGTTCCCCAGTGTCCTCAGGAAACTGGAGCCAGATGACAGATTTCAGGCGCGTTTGCAGGAAAGAAAAGGCAAGGAGCTGGGGGGGGGGGCGGCCAGTCCCGACCCCCTCCCGCGCGGCGTTCCTGCGTCTGCAGCCAGCCCTGCTTCAACTGCTCCCGCCGCTGGCTGCGCTCCTTGTTTTCTTGGCAGACGGGAGGAGGAATGTGTTTCAGTTTGAGTTTCTTGGCAGGAGGAGACCTAGGGAAGATTCTCCTCAATCCCGGCTGCGCCTGGCTCTCAAATTTATGCCCATAGGCTGCGACTTGGGTGGGCCGCGGCGGCGCGCGGGGGAGGCCGGCGCTGCCGGGGGGAGCCGCGGGCTGCTTCCCATTGGCTCCGCGCTGTCCCCGGGCTCCTCTGCTTGCCGGGATATGGGGAGCCCACGCAGATCCCCCCCTCAGTTGGCGCCCGGTGCGTTTTTCCTTTTGCCCCCTTATTCCATAGGGCAACACTAGGACGGGGCACCGTGGTCATCGTGTGCTGGAGAGAGCCCAGCGTGCGCCAAGCTGGGCTTAGCGGCCAAACTCCCCTCGCTTCCCATGTCCAGGAAAGAGGGGACGCCTGGGCCCGCTGGGAGGCAGCCCGTGGCCATGGCCACAAAAAGTGCCCCTGGGCTTGCACAGCGTGTGCTGGAGGGGCCCAAGGGCCACCCGTTGCACGGGGTGCGTTGATGCACTGAGCTCGGTGGAGTCATAGGGTGGGAGCGGGGAACCCACGTGCTCGCTGCCCACCTGCCATGCGCCCCTGCGTGCTTTTTGTCACCCGTGCAGGTGATTGGGAGCGTGTTGCACACACAGGAACTGCATATGCAGCTCGGGAACCTGTTGCATACATGAGAACTGCATATGCAGCTCGGGAGCGTGTTGCACACACACAGAACTGCGTGTGCAGCTCGGGAGCGTGTTGCACACACAGAACTGCGTGTGCAGCTCGGGAACGTGTTGCACACGCACAGAACTGCATATGCAGCTCAGCAGTGTGTTGCACACACGGGAACTGCGTGTGCAGGCAGCAGTGCAAGGATTAAGGTCCATGGATGTGCAAGGCCTTATAGGTTAGTGTACACATGTGTATGCACAGGTATGGGTATTAGTGTACACATATGTATGCACAGATATGGATATTAGTGTACATGTGTATGCACAGGTATGTAAATTAGTGTACACATGTTTTTGCACAGGTGTGTGCATTAGTGTACATGTATTTGCACAGGTATGTGTATTAGTGTACACGTGTATGCACAGGTATGTGTCTACACGTGAGTGCTTGGGTGTGAATCTGTGAGTGTTAAGTATGTGCATGCGTATACATTTGTGTCTGCACATGTGTCTGTGCTGGCTCATGTATGGGTGGCACAGTCATTGCTCACACACACATGCGCATATGCACATATATGCACATATATGCACATATATGCACATATATGCACATGCATATTTGCACGCATGAACACGTGCAAATGTTCACGCGTGCGTGCACAGGGAAACTAGTGCGTGCAAAAAGGCCAAGGTCTGAGATTGACTCCCCAACTAGACAAATTTCGGGAGGAATCTCCGCATTTCCAGATGCTGGGGCAGGGGGCACGGGGGGGCTTTCCCTGGAGCTGCTCCCCCATCTCCCCGTCTTTGCTGTGGGACCTCGCTCCCGTTTCTTGCTCTTCCTCCTCATGTCTCTCCCTTCCCGGGCTGCAGCCCTTGCCCCTTCCCTGGGTGCTCCATCCCCCTTTGCCCGCCCGGCCGCCCCCCCTGCCCATTCTTCCCGGCTGACACTCTCACAAAGCCCCTAGACAGGCTTTCAAAGGGGCAACTCATGCGGAAGAATCATGGCCCCCCTCTCCTCCCTGCTCCAAGTGCAACCAGGCGCTTTCCCAGCGGGGCGAGGGGCTCCCGTCTCCCCGCTCCGGCCGTTTATTTGGGGTGATCCGCTCCGTTTCTCCAAGGCGGAGGGTGTGGAGGGCTGGGCACCGCGCACTTGGTGCCCTGCTGCATCCCTTGCTTCTTGAACCGCTCTCCCTCTTGCAGGGAATGGGATGGCGCTGGGGTTGGGAGCAGAGCTGGCACCTGGCTCTGGAGCCGCCTGGCAAAGCCGAGCGCGGGCAGAGCCAGGCGGAGGCAGGTGGCACTGAGAGTGGCAGCCGGGGCTCCGCGCTGGGTGCGCAGGGTTGGGATGTGTGGGTGGGACGGGCAGGGATTTGCCCCACGGGCAAGGCGGGATCCCGCCGGCGAGGCAGGGCAGGGCAGGGCTGGGTGGGACCCACGGGCCTGGCGGGGACCCACGGGCAGGGCAGAGCTGGGTGCCAGCCCGGAGCCGGGAGCTCCTCCGTGCGTGTGCCCGGGAGCTGGAGGCGGGAGCCTCTTCCCGCAGCTCCCCATGGCAGTGCCCGGGGGTGCTGCGGTCCGGGCTGCGTTTTGGGGGCCGCTCGGTGGCAGCGCTGCCTGTGCCACCCACTGGATGTGGCCTTGTTATCGGGTACCCCTTTGTGCCGGGTACCCCTTGCTGCTGGTGCCCCTTGCTGCCACGTGTCTTTTGCTGCCGAGTGCCCCTTGCTGTTGGGTGCCCCTTGGTGCCAGGTACCCCTTGCTGCCAGGTACCCCTTGGTGCGGATACCCCTTGGTGCCAGATAACCCTTGGTGCCGGGTACCCCTTGGTGCCAAGTGCCCCTTGCTGCTGGGTACCCCTTGGTGCCAAGTGCCTCTCAATGCCAGGTACCCCTTGCTGCTGGGTGCCCCTTGGTGCCGGGTGCCCCTTGGTGCTGGGTACCCCTTGGTGCTGAATGCCCCTTGGTGCAGGGTGCCCCTTGGTGCCAGGTACCCCTTGCTGCCGGGTAGCCCTTGGTGCTGAGTGCCCCTTGGTGCTGAGTGCCCCTTGCTGAGGGTGCCCCTTGGTGCCGGGTAGCCCTTGGTGCGGATACCCCTTGGTGCCAGACACCCCTTGGTGCGGGCACCGCTGCTCCCGTTCCAGCTCCTGTTCTGGGGCACCCAGGGCGCGGGGGGCTGCCGGGCACCGAGGCCGCACGAACGGACACGGCGGCCGCGGAGCGGCCCCGGTTCCTCCGCCCGGGACCCTCCTCCGGGATGCCCGGAGCTCCCGACGTGGGGGACCGGCCACCCCTTGTCACCCGCTCCCCACTCCGGGCTTGTGACCGGGCTGCGGCGGCCTCTACTGGCCACAGGCCGCCGGTGCCGCCCCCCCCGGGTGGGGACCCACCAGAGCGACGAGTTTGCCAGGTCTCTGCCCGGCACAGGGTGAGGGAGATCATGGAATCATGGAATGCTTAAGGTTGGAAGGGACGTCAGGGTCATCTAGCCCAACCTCCTGCACACGCAGGGTCACCCAGAGCACGTGGCACAGGCTGCATCCAAGCGGGATTTGAAGAGCTCCAAAGAAGGAGACTCCACAGCCTCCCTGGGTATCCAATTCCAGGGCTCTGGCACCCTCACAGTGAAGAAGTTCCTCCTCACCCGGAGATGGAACCTCCTGAGTTTCATCTCATGCCCATTTCCCCTTGTCCTATCGCTGGCCACCACTGAGAAGAGCTTGGCCCCTTCTTCCCTGCATTCTCCCTTCATGAAATTTTACAGACAGTGGTTCATAGAATCATGGAATCATGGAATGCTTAAAGTTGGAAAGACCTCAGGGTCATCTAGTCCAACCCCTGCACACGCAGGGTCACCCAGAGCACGTGGCACAGGCTGCATCCAAGCGGGATTTGAAGAGCTCCAAGGAAGGAGACTCCACAACCTCCCTGGGCATATGGAGCAGGTGGAGACCAGGCCCTACAGGGGAGCATGAGAAGCCCTCTGCAAGGTGACACTTTTCTCTTCCTCAGGCTGGCTCCTGCTTTGGGACCTGTGTCTCCCTCTCTGCAAGGAGCAGATGTGCCGCTGAGCCTGGCCGGGCCCTGCTGTGCCATGTTCAACCCCGTGAATCCCCCGGTGAGCAGCTATGTCGAGCACTGCTACCTGCGGCCCCTCCATGGAGCAGCATCTGGCACCCCAGGAGCACAAGGTTGGTCACAGAGCCTTCCTGCTGAGGCCTCACCGGGCATTGAGCAATGCCTGGCATGGGCACAGAGGCACCTGATTTCTAGTTCTTGGGTCCAGAGATGCCCATGTGTAGCCTGGGGCTTCCTCATCCCCTTCATGCACCTTAACAAGTTCTCCCACTTTTCTCCTCTCGCAGGACTTGACTTCTCCTTGCGCCACCAGTCAACCCTCATGGGCAGCCACCACGGGTATGGGCTGGTGCCAGGCACTGAGCACCTAGGCCCTGCTGATGGTAAGTCCCTCATCTCCAGGGGAGGTTTGCGATGCATCTTGGCCCCCCCGGGGGATGATATTGGTTGTACCAGGACCATGGGGTGTGTGGTGAGGGGCTGGGGCACTGCTGGGGACGATGGTGGTTGTGGAAAGGCAGGAGAGCCCAGGGCTTTGAGGTCCCTGGAGAACCACGAGGCCTGCATGCCAAGAGGTTTAGGTGACTGATTGCTTGCTTGGTTGGTTGGGATGTTGGATGTGGCTGAGGGCAATTATGGGCCAAGGGGGTTAGGTCCTTTCCTTAGGATGGCATTGGCCGTGGCCAAGGGGGTAGGTGTGTGTCAAGGGGTTCAGCCTCCTCCAAGGACATAGGGAGGATGCTTCTAGCCTTGCCATAGCCCAGAGCCAACGCTTGGCACCTTTGGGGTACTCCTACGGGCTCTGTGTGTGTCCTCGGGGGGTATCTTCAGCCTCCGGGGACCCAAGCTAAGCGGAGTGCCCCCCACTCTCTGCCACCATCCCAGGCTCGCGGTTCGCAACGCCCCGTGGTGCAGGCAAGCTGGGCAAGAAGCGGGCACTGTCCATCTCGCCCCTGTCAGATTCCAGCATTGACCTGCAGACGGTGATCCGCACCTCGCCCAACTCCCTCGTTGCCTTCATCAACTCCCGCTGCGCGTCCGCCAGCGGCTCCTACGGCCACCTCTCCATCAGCACCATCAGGTGGGCACCGGGCTGGCACGTGCACACGCGCTCCGGGTAGGATCCTGCATGCCAGGGCCCCAAATGGAGTGTCCGGAGGCACTAGGGAAGGGGGAATCTGTTAGCCCAAAGGGCTGCTTGCCTAAGGAGGGCAGTGGGGACTGTGGCTTAGCAGGCTCTCCAGTATAAGAGGGACATGGAGCTTCGAGAGAGGGTCCAGTGGAGAGCAACAAAGATGATTAAGGGGCTGGAGCATCTGATATGAGGAGAGACTGAGTTGGGCCTGTTCAGCTTGGAGAAGAGAAGGCTGAGAGGGGGTCTTATTAACATGAATAAATCCATGAAGGGGGTTGTAGGGAAGAGGGGGCCGAGCTGTTCTCAGTGGTGGCCAGTGCCAGGACAAGGGGCAATGGGGGCAGCTGGAGCACAGGAGGTTCCACCTGCAGCTGAGGGGGAACTTCT
>JAUBOD010088500.1:0-11185 GCA_032353885.1 Nothura maculosa | reverse complement strand
CGGTCTCCTGCCCCGCCTACTCGACTTCTTTCTTTTGGGAATACACCGATCCTGAGCTTGGAGGAAGCAGTGCTTGAATATCAGCCAACTCTCCTGGACTCCCTGGACTGGAGAGACACATACAGTGTCTCTCCCCCTCACTACCTTGACAACAACTCCCAGCAGATTCTTCTCAGCAGATTGGACTGCTTAAGTACTCTCAGAAACCCCCAAGAAAAGCAGGGCGTGCAAGAGCATGCCTGGGATCTCTTCAGAGAATGCTAAAAAGCCCTTACAATACCCTGAAAATCTCAATATCCTGTACCCTGCATACCTACGGCCTTGGGGCCTCCATGTGCATGGGGCTGGGCATGCCTTATGTACCTACGTGCAGCCTCCCTGCAGCCTCTGTTTACATGGGGCAGGGCACACACTGCAGGCCTTCGTACGGTGCCCTGAGGCCACCATAAACATGGGGCTGGGGGTGCTAGGGGCCTTTGTGTAGCGCCCCGGGGCCTCCGTGTGCATGTGGCTGGGTGTTCCCATGGGCCTTCATGCAGCCCCCCTGATGCCTCCGTACGCACGGGGCCAGGTGGGCCCAAAGGGCAACCCGTGTGGCCTCTTGTTTATCTGCAATGTGTCTGCTAAATTCATCATTTCTTTATATATCTGCACAAAGACTAATTTTTGTGCTTACCTCCACAATTTCTGATAGTTGAATGGCTGCTGCATTGTTTACTGAACACTTACTGTGCCCGCAGGGGCTGGAACCTTGAAATGAAAACTTAAATTGAATACAAACTATCTGAGTAATTTATAGCAGAATTGAATGAACTCTGTGGAGTGATTTCAAAGTCTTGAAATTTAACATTCAAAGTCATATTTTTAACTTCCTGCAGATTTTAAAAACTGCAATAAAGAGTCCTTGCCACTTCGGTTTTGTCACTTCTGTTTTTCCAATTCTGCAACATTTTTCATCAAGTTTCAGACCGGAGCTCTCCCTGGGCTTGGTATTTGGTAGGTCTTTAGTATTGCTACATAGACCCATCTTTTATCACAATTTTTTTTTCTTAGACATCATTTTCTCTGACCATTCGTCATTGATCTTTGCAAAGTATATTGAGAACTTGTGACAACACAGACTAGCTGGGAATGTGGCCCCAGTGGCAGGAGTTGTTGCCATTTGATTTATATTTCTGCATCTAGTTAAACCAGAGCCTTGTGGTTAGAGGTTAGATATGACAAGCAGAAAAAATAAATATTTGCCTGTCCAAAGCAGAGAAGATTTTGAACTCCCCGAGTGGCTGCATTTGATGTTGCCTGTGTAGCACAGGTATTCACCAATCCTGTTTGTGTTAAGGAAGAACATGGGGATATTGTGGAGGAAAGAACAAATGCCCAGGAAGATCTAAAAGAACATGTGAGTAGGAGATGTACTTGAGCACAAAGTATGCCCAAGCAGGAGAAGAAGGGAATGCCAGGAGATCGATGTTTGCTAGACTGTAACAAGCTGTCAGACCTCTTGGATTTAGGGCTTGCTTTGCTGAAGTGAATTGTTCTGGTCACTTACTGTCATTTTTCATTTTGCGGTACTCCAGGATTTTTCCCTGAAATTTTGGTTGATTTCCAACAGGTTAATAACGCACACACTTTCTCGCTCACTCTTTCTTCCTTTGTGAGGGCAGCAAGGCTGAATAAAGGGCAGCTTGGGGAGGTGTTTCTGTCATCTGCCTCTCCCCCTCCTTACAGCCTCGCATCCCCCCTCCCTGGTCTCCACTGCTGCAGCCCCTCCCCTGGCTGTGAGAGGGGCTTAAAATAGGGAGCTTCTGCTTTGGGAAAGACTTTTTCTTTCCCTGCTGTGCTCAGAAGTGCCCTGGAGAGGAGAACGGATGTGATTCTGTTAACTTCTGGCCTGAGGAGGTGCTTTTTATGGACATGGGGCTGCATTTGTTCCTGTTACTCTGTGCCATTGTGGCAGGAGCTTCAGGGAGTAAGTAGAAGAAACTTTTTCCTCTGCTAAGGTGCCAGTCTCTTAATGTAAAATATTTCTGCATAAGAATCATCTCTCTAGTAAAACATTTGAGATTATTATAAATTACGTTACAGCTTGTAGATCTGCAGTAATTGTTTTTGCAGGATTGTCCTGATTTTCAGCACAGCATAGCAGTTTGCTTTACTGAGCGTTCAGGGCAGGTGGGAAGGCAACCTGTGTTTAAATGAGTGCAGTAAATCACACTTCTTCCTTCAACATCACTGGGATAAACAGTGGAAAGAGTGAGACTGAGCCAGTTAGATCCTTTTCTCACTTGAAAATGATATGTAAAATACTTGTGGCAGTCTGGCAGTCTGAAATTGTGCTTTGAGGCATTGGGATATGAAGGATTCCTGAAAGAGTGAGAAGCTGATGAAAACGTTGCTCTTCTCATTTGAACAGAGATCACATGCATACTGCCTGTAAAACAAAAATAAATGACAGAAGAAAATTTAAAGTTTAAAATATCAAAGCAAAGAGCAGAAACTCTAAATGTGGACATTTTAGAAAGTGCTAATGGTCAGAAGTGCTCGGCCTGGTATAGGGTATGTGCTAATCCTGATGGTGGCATTCAGGTGTGGATGCAGGAGCTGAGAGTGCTCTTGGTCATGAAAACAGGTGTGGAACATCTTAACCGTCTGGTCACAGAACATAAGATAAATGATTTTTTTCAAAGTTTATCATATTTATTTCAAAGTTTTTGAATAATGTTTTACTGATTCCTTGTATGTGAAGGCCATTAACTTGTTGGCTTTTTGCATTATTTTAAAGAAAAAGTGGCAGGTAGATAGCCTTTTTCTTCCCTCATCCACTAGATACTTTAGAATGATGTTTTTTTTTTTCTTTTTCCAAGGAGATTTTGAGTTCTTGAGTCAACTTGATTTGAGTTGTTCAACTGTGGTAGATTTGGACTTTTGGAGTTACTACTAAGCTGCTTTGTGTTTAGATAGCTGTATTCATAAAAATAGCCCACTAGTAATTTTGTTATTTTACATGATCTGGATTCAGCATACTAGAAAATTGTCTGGTTTTGTAGATATCTGCTAGCAGTAGGATCAAATTTGCTTGAAAACTTTTTTTCCACTTTCTTTTAAAGTCAATCTGGACTTCTACCCAAAGTAAAAATTCTGCAAAATAAAAATGATGTGTTCAGTGTGAGAAACATACAGATGTGGAGATAAAATCTGTTCAAAGAAAATTTAAGTTTGTCATGCAGAAAAATTAATATTTATTTAAATGTGAGTGAGGGCTAGAGGAACAATTTTTTTTTGTTCCAAAATGAGTGCATTCACTTTTAAAGTTAAAAAAGGGATCAAGAGATTGATAAATATGACTCCAATCAAATAATACAAATGTAGCTTTTTAAATGCAATAATTTGACAAAAGAATTTCCTTTAGATGTATGAGGCATACAAAATAGCTGGAAGCACAGAAGCTGAATAAAAAGGCATTTTCACCCTTTGTCCCTAGTGGGTGGAAAACCACAGGCTACTTAGATGCTTCCTTACGGCTGACTGGAAGGTCCATTAGCACACAGTATAGCAGAGACTCTGGAGAGGGGAACAATTATACTGGCTATGGATCTTTCTACTGGAGAGAGTTATTTGAAAGAAAGATTTATAAGTAATGGTAAGTTAGGGCTAGTAGTGCTAATACTAATTTACAAAACCTTTTCTTATGGGTGCTAATAGAGTAAAATAATCTTTCATGATGGTACCTGGAATTGCCATATCACTGAAGTGCAGCAATGCCATACCTTTGTTTTTGGCCATTTCATGTATGATACTGCAGTGAATATGAGCAGTTGGTTTGACTGCCTTTGCAGTGTGCGTGATCCTCAGCTCATGGAAGTTCACGGTAAGAGGAGTGAGGGCCTTAATTTCTTTCATTTTCTTTGATAATCTATGTTATATTTTATGTTTTATTTTCTTTGTTTATTTTCTATGTTTTATTTTCTTTGATAATCTATGTTATATACATACTCAATAGGTGCGCAAAAGGATGTCCTTCATTTACATACATGTTCTGTGTGCTGCAGACATGGAAGACAATGAGAGCAAAGTCCAGTCCCAGTGAACTTAATAGAAAAACTCATTGACTTTTTGAGCTGGGCTTTGTTTTCAGCCTGGAGTAGCTCATTGAATAGCTGAGGGAGGAGGAAGAGGGTAGATTTGTGCTTGACCTTTTGTGTGTTCACCTATCAGTTAAACAAATGATGTTTAATTCCTAAATATTTGTCTCTTAAGATGTATGAAGAGAATACCTAAAAAATTTGTGTTTATTCCTATCTGGAAGCTATGGAATTAGATTGTAAGGAAGAATAATGCTACAAAGATTTTAGAAAGATAATATGAAAATAAAGAATGGAGGCTGCTTCAATGAAACTCTTTCTTCCCTGCCTTTGCTTTATGTCTTTGCTGTTTATTTCTTTATCAATGGAAGTAGGACTTTGTTACTATGGGATACTCCTCCTGAATGTTCTTGTGCATTAATCACAACAAATAAGTTCACTGCTGGTTTCTCCTGTCTGTATTTGTTCTCTTCATAATTTAGATACAATCAGAAAACTTAATTACAGTTATCTTTTTGGTTAGGAGAAATGTGAGATGAATGAAAACTGGTAAACAGTAGCATAAATTTGGGAAGTTTTACATAATCCTATGGGTTCATGAGATGACTGGGATGTTCAGAGAGCCTTGAAAGAGTTTATAAAACTATTTGATATTTTTAAATTCTCTTATGCTCTAATCTTCTTTTTTATAAAGGAGAATTATATGAATGACGGGAAGTATCCTTGTTATTTTTTCTTCTTTTCTGTGAGCTTTTCATGTCTTTAGGGCAGAATACATAAAATGAAATGATAGATCTATATCTATTTAAAAATACATGTCACTGTATATTGACTGAAACAACAACCTTGAACCTTATGTGTCCTTCCTGTTCCCTCCCAAATGAGCTACAAAGGAAACCAGCTGTGATCTCTGTCACTGTCAGGAATCCCAGGGCTTTTCTCTTGAAATGGTGATCATGTCATGTTAGGGCAAATGGCGTCTCATAGTAATTTGAGATTGATTACTCAAATAATAATACAAATAGATGAGAATCATTTGTAACAAATGCAAAGGCAAGTGTGAACATCCTGCTGTGGGGTGTGATCCTGTGACTTGCTCTGACATTTTAACCTTCATGATAACTATACGTGCCTGCCCTAGGACATTCATATATTGCTTTTTTAATATCTCATGAGACGTATACTGCAATTTAAATGTTGTAGTGTCTGTCATTAGAGCTGCACATAGCTTTTCGATGAAATCTTACCTGTTGTTGCAGGATCTCTGGAAAGTTTAAGGCATGGAGTTCCCTGTTTTGCAGAGTGTGGAGGTGAGTCAAACAAGATGGTGTTCAGGCCTTATGTGTGATAAGGAACCCCTTCCAACGAGGATGTTGTGTCACCAGGAGATTATTTCTTATGTCCGAGCTGGTTTTGATTGACTGTGGAATGATCCACATTCGTTTTGATGTGCCTCAAGTTCACATTATGTGAACGTTTATAACGTATAAAGATTAAAGCTCAATGAGCTATCAAACTAATACCGGGCAAAAGACAGTCCTGTGTGAATGTCTTTCATCCAGTACTCCGCGTCAGCTCCTCCCTCACTGAAACAGGCTTTTCCTTCTGAGAACTGGCTCAAAACTTCTCTTTTGTAAAGGGAGAAACAGATAGAAACTTCGGATAGGGGGTGACCTGGAAAGGTTTGATTAGATTGTGTTGAGGCACAGTGTGTACCTTAGGCTATGGAGTAGACTACAAAAATATTTTTGTTGGTTTGTTTGCTAGGACAGAGCATGTTGCACGTTCCCAAAGGAACCAGATACAGCTACAGGTATTCAACAGCAACCACCACTTTCCTACCGGGAAGCATTTACAACAGTAGTGGTCTGTCTCTGGAGAGCACAGTGACCATTGAGACACTGGGGAGGTGCCACATGGTTTTGAAAGTGAGTATTGTCATCACATGAGAGTAGCTGGAATGAGCTGCCATGGAGCTCTGCCTTTCTTTAGAATTACTCATACATTTAAAATACTTTGGTTTCTTGTATTTAAAAACAAATTCTTGAAGATGTTTTTAGAGTTATGGGATTGCTTTGATGCTATTGAGCTTCAAATTGAGTATAAATGTTAGCCTATTTTAAAGGGTGGTAACACAGATGATTTCTTTTTCCTAATTCAACAGCTGATTCACTGTTTTGTCTTGTGTAGAGCTGAAACAGGTGATGTAAGTAGTTTTGCATCAAAATAATTTTATTGAATTTTCCCATGTGTAGCAGTAAATTTAAAATATCAAAGCTTTCAAAGAGAACTTGAGTAGCTTCTTGGATCTGTTAGATTGGTGCTTACATAGTAGAAAATTCAGTTTGGTAATACTCCATTGATCTTGATGGGAAAAATGTCCCATTGACAGAGTAACAGAGAAATTTTGCATTGCAGACATTTATTTTTCCAAGGTGATCCTGCTGTAGGGCAAATTTGAGCTCTACAGTGCCAAGCAGGGAGAGTATGAAATAAATTTTATCCACCTTAATTTTCATTCAGGTTAACAGAGAGGCTCATTCATAGGTTCTGTACAGCAGAGCTGTAAAAGGTGTGCATGCATGTATTAATGTATATAGGAGGCCAATAAAAACAGGGTCATTACCTGTGTAAAATAGCTGTACAGATAGATTTAGCTGGCCAGCAGTCCCACGATTTTTACATGAAAGGTGAGAATTTGGGTGAACAAATTTCAGATTGAATCACTCTTTTTGCTTCTTTACAGGATCAGTGGCCAGCCTGCTAGTATTTTATGTTACTTTGAGGCCTCCTAAAATGGAGAAAAAAATACACAGTTGGATGCTTGTCTTTTTAAAATATATATGTATGCATATATATCAAAAATATGTGCGTATATAAAAGGAGAAAAAATTACCAGTGGTTGCAGTCTGTATTGCAGGTGGCAGAGTCTTGTTCTTTCATTTCTCCCGACCAGATCCCGTCAAATCCAGTACTTTAGGAAATTCTGTAATAAACACAAAATTACATTTTCTCCTCTGAATTCAGTAAGAATAAGCTATGAGATGTATACTGAACTTGTACTAGGTTTAGTCTCAAAATTCTGCCAGTTTGGTAGTCAGCATGAGCTTTTTCACCTCTGTAAAATGGACGTTTATTCAGCCAGGGTCTTGCTTTCTCCCATAATAGATAACTGTGGCTTGAAAGAAAAAGGATGTGATGACACCGTATAAAATGCATTTAATAATCTGTGAAACTTTTTGTAGAAGAAATTATATGGAAATATCTACAATATGCATCCTGCACCTTTGGTAGCTGGAACTTGGGCCTCTGGGGCTGTGGTGATTTTACACTTGAGGCTTTTTTCATAGTCCACTTCTTCTGTTTACATGTCCATCTGTGACAGCATCCACCAGTTCCTCTTGAAAGTGATATATGTTGCTTTATAATCTTTGTTTTTAGGTGCAAGATGTACAAATCAAGAAAATCTTTGCTTCTAGAGAGGAGGTTTTAAAGGAAATGGAGAGTCTAAGGTAAAAGAACTTCTGATCTGATTTAGTTCTTAGTTTGTTTATATATATATATATATATATATATATATACATACTATTTGGTTTAGCAGCACCTGATTACCATTTGCTATGTGTTTTGTACTCTATTTAGATTTTAGTTGATCCTTGGAAAAGCAAGGATCGAAGCACACCATGAGCTGAATGGGAACATTTGGTCAGATTTTTTTTTAATCTAATTTTCATCCCTGAAAAGCCCGTGTACATGAAACATTCAGAGAATAACAATTTAAATAATTAAAAGTACAAACTACCAGCTATCTAGTGGTCTTAGGTGTGTAAGTAGTTCACTAGTTATCTGAGTTGCAGTTGTTTCTTTTATAGACTCTTTGAGTTTTGAAAATCCATTTCAAAAGTTTTTGTTTTGAGGGGCATTTTATTCCTCAAAATACAAAAAGTTCTTTTTTCTTCACAGCTGTTTAAGTTGCACTTATTTTTCTAATGCCAACTTCCTTCTTTCTTGTTTTTGTTTTTCTTTTTAGCTTATTCACAACAATCAGTGCGTAGCCTTCAGTGTGTAGCCTTGTAGGCTACCGTCAGTGTGTAGACTTGCAAAGGTGTAGACACTTGTGAGGATTCCTCTACAAAAAGGTCCCCTCAAACCGTGGAGGTCTTGTATTTTCCCAGAGATCAGATGCTTCTTGTGTCATCAGAAAAAGCAGTTCTGTTGTCTGGTTAAGCTGAGCCTAGTAATCTCCCTCTTTGTCCTGATGCTTACATTCTCAGCCTTTAAACAACAATAAGAACTGAGGTAATTGACTCAATTCAGAGGGTCAAAAAAGCAAGTTTGAAGCAAATGCATTGGTTTTTATATCTATCTGAAAAGCTTTGTGTTCTGCAATATGCGTGCTGCTGTCAGAGTTCAGATCACTTGAAGTTACAGACACATCTTCCTCTACAAAGCTCTTTGCAGGATTTTCATAGAAATAAGAGCAGTGAGGCCTTGTTCTCTGTAGAGAAGCCAAAAAGTGAGGTATCAAAGAAAGCATTCAGTGAAGCTTGACTATTGAAAATGATTATTCAGACCAGCAAACCTTATTAGCATTTGCCTCAGCCTATTGTGAATATGCTGTGTCTAGCTTGTCCCGTAAACATGCATGTAATTTCCACTTACAGCAAGAGAAATGCCCCCTCTATACTCCCCTGGGAGTATAGAGACCCCCATCCAGTGTGCAGTCTCCTCTTCAGCAAAGACTTCTTCCTTGTGTTGGTGCATTAAAAATCTTTTTTTTTTTTTCTGTTACACTGCCTTTTTCCTCCCCATTGATTTGCCAAATAGTTCCACAGTTCATATGCAGATGACGTGAGTATCTCCCTTTATTGGAACTGACTGTGGGGCTGTTGCAAAATTCTTTTCCTTCATCTGGGTGGTTTCTTTTCCCATTTTGAAAGAATTGTTTAAGATCAGAATGCGTAACACGACAATGAAAATGAGTGTAAAATGTGCTTTCTTGCAAAAGTAGAACTGTCTGTACTTTGAATAGACAAAATTCCCGGGACAGAGAGTAAACTGACAAAAGAGTCGGGGAAAACATCTGGGGTGGAAGCAAGTGTATATACCAGCAAAGAAGGAAGATATTAACCATTGATTGATTGGAAAGCAGTTGTGTTTGTGTATAGCAAGGCCGAAGTGGTACGTAAGAGAAATATGTAACCGAGATATGCTTATCAAAGCTTAAAACAGCCTAAATTGGAAGACTTTCCTTTTTAAATGGAGTTGCTTTCTTAATGGCAAAGATTCTAGTTTAATATCTAATCACTTGTAAAGATTTTCTGAGGAGTTGGTGTAGTTCAGTGGTACAAGGATGAAGAGACTGCTATGAGCACCTACGTTTTTTAAAGAGACTTCAAGGTCAGGATGAATTAGTGAAGAGTAGAGTCTGGTTAAAAAGAACACAAAATAAAACAGATCCATTGTGAGGAGGAACTGTTCAAAAAAATCAAGTCATAAGTAATGGCATACGTAATAACCTTACTTCTTGTTTGAAGCAAGAAATAATGAACTGTTTTATTGCAGAGAAATGCTAGAAGAGCATCCTCTTTACTTTTCTCTCCACGATGGGAAAGTTCTTCAGCTCTGTCCTGTAAGGAGTGAACAGACTTGGGCGCTGAACATCAAACGAGGCATTCTTAGTGTCCTGCAGACATCACAGGCCCCTGCTGCTGCTGGAGTCATTGAAGAGGTGAGAATGCTGGTAGCATCATGCTCTGGGGTTCCTGATAGCCCTTGTGTATTTTAAATCTACCCGGTCTTTAAGTAACTGAAAATTATTGCCACTTGATGACCAAGTCAGCAGCCTGCTCTGGTTGTGTTTTTTTCATAAGTTATTAATTCACCTATAATTTGCTTTCTTGTTGGGAGTTTGTTCCCTGTGAGAGAGCTGAGTACTGCCATTTTCTTAACACTTGAGCTTGAATTTCACCTGTGCTCTGGGGAAGGAACAGTATTTGTGAAGGGGCTGATTGCTTTGTCATTGAAGTAGCTGGAGTTTTCTCATTGATTCCGGGAAGTTTAAAATCAGGCTTCTCAAAGCTCTTGAAACTTTGTTTTGAAAACTGAAGCTCCAGTTCTCTTGTGTAACACTGACATGAGGACCCCTCTGTAGTCCATGTTTGTATGAGTATAGCTGAGATATATCAATGGCTCTGCTGTTATGAAGAACAGTGACCCTTGACAGAGTGCACATCCTCATTCTTGTGCTTCTGTTACATAATAGTGTTTAAATAGATATTTCTCAATAGCATTTAGGACATCCATATGTAATTACCTTTTTTTTTTTTTCCCTGAATATAAATGGTTTTTTGAATTAAGGCTTCCCTGGAAAATATGAAATGAAAAAGTCTATATTTATAAATGATCTGTCTTGGAATAGAATGAATTTTAAAAAACAAGCAAGCAAACTCTTCATCTTCTAAAATCTGACCAAGACCCTTTGCCTTGTTTTTTGTGTCAAAGCCAGCTGGAGAGAATTTTGTTCTCTGTGCCAATTACTACACCAGAGCAATGATTTGAAGTCACTGTAATAGTCCATAATGTGTGTGTTCTTGCATGATTCAACATTGTGTGTTTGTTACCAGATGGATGTTCTGGGAATATGCCCAACCAAGTATCAGAGCAAAGGTCCTACCCTTGTCAAGACAAAGGACTTAAACCTCTGCTCTCATCGGTATTCCGGTTTTGCTTCCATGCAGTCTGTTCCTCTTCCTCGTGTGGCAGTAAGTGTTGGGGAATGATGCTGATTCCTGCACAGGTCCTCTTAATTTCTCTGAAGGATTTAAGTAGCAGGTTGGCAATTTTTGTCATGTGATTTTTCCTGGTGGGAATATTTTGGTAATGTAGTCGTATGTTCTCCTGTGTTTGTCTGACCAAACTTGAAGCTTTAGGGAAGATATCATGAATGTTATTGTCTATATAATGCCTGTTAGACATCTCAGTTTTTTAGTGTGAATTTGTATAGTAGTTCATGAACTAAAGTATAAATGGAACACTTGGACACCTGGATTACACTCTGCTGTTAAAATAGTTTGTACTTAGAGTGATAAACTAAAAGTAAA
>JAUBOD010088498.1:0-11306 GCA_032353885.1 Nothura maculosa | reverse complement strand
CTCCCCCCCCCCCCCCCCCCCCGCCCCCACCACCATGAGGGGTGAGGGGCTGCTCTAGGCTAAGGTGTGTGCAATTGCAGGGGAGTTTCAGTGCAATGGAACAGGCCCCAGCTCTGCTTGATGAAGGACTGTGACCTGAAACACCTGGACCCAGCTTGAAAATGCATCTCTGGAATGGCTGCACCTGAGCTGGCTGTAGCTTTGTTAAAGTGCTAATGAGAAGGGTCCTGTGCTAAGGTCAAGGTGCTAATGAGAAGCAGCGTGTGAGCCCACTTTAACAACTAGGGCCAAGTGTGTTGGAAAGGGCAGAGGAGGGTTTTTCTCTCTGTTCTGGAGCCTGGGGGAGTTTTGCCACTTTTCCCTCCTTCTGCTGGGATACTCTGAGCTTGTTTTAACCATCTGGAGCCTCCGAGCGGCAAACAGGAAACGCGGTTGCGTGTAACCTTGAAACGGAAAGTGCCTTGAGTAAGAGCGAGAGATGTCAGGTCGGGGCTCAGCATCTTCCTCCTCTTCCTCCTTCGTGCATGCCTAGCCTGCCACTGAGCCGATCCACGGGCTCATCTAGGCGCTGGGAAGGTAAGTGGGGGCTTTGGTGCTCTGTGCCGCCCTCTACGACTGCTGTGCTGGGCTTGTGCTTCTGCATCCAGGCCTAGTTTGGGTGACGCCTAAAAAAAGAGAAATAATGGGGAGGAAAAAAAATGTTTTGCTCCTTTACCAGGGTTCTTTTGTGGCTGGAAGGGGCCCAGTTCAGGTTCCTGTTCCTCCCCTGTTAGCAGCAAATACATGGTCTGACTGCTGCCCCTGCGATGCTGTGGGGGACTGGCAGGGGAAGGTGCAGGTTTCCCCCCATTTTGCCCCCAAAACTCCCCTTTGCATTTGATTTTTCCCCTGGTATGTTAGCTGCCCCTTAGGCTTAGGTGACTCTGGGGGCCGCCCTCTAAGAAAGAGGGGGCAGGGGGCTTATTTTGAGGCTCCTTCACATGTTTCTCGCACCCCCTGAGACTCGGCCTGTTGCAAAAGCCCCAAGGCGCTAAAAACACCATTGCTTCCTCGCTGCCGCTGCGAGGGCTGCTGACAGGGAGGGAGTCCCTGTTTCTTCCCCGGGCGCTCGGCTCCCTCCTGGCCCCACTTTGCGGCTTCCTCGTGGCCCTGGTGATGGGTGCCGGGAGCGCAGAGGTGGCAGCGATGGCACATGGAGCCTCCTTGTGTGGGAGGTGACGAACAGCCACCAAAGCGGCGGAGGGGACGTGACTGGAGAGCCCCGGCGGCAGGACCAGCCATGGCCGAGCGGCGGGCGGGCACCAAGGGCCGGCGCTTGGGCTCCAGCCGGCGCCGCCAGCTGCGAGAGCCACCGGTGGAGCCCACCACGGAGCAGAAGGTGCTGGACTTTCACCGAGGGGGTGAGCAGGAGCACAGGGTCTTCAGCCCCCGTGCCGAACTGCAGGTAGGGACAGGGACATCCTGGTGTGTGGTAGCCCTTGGGAATTGCACCCAGAGGAGTTAGGACTCTCCTCGCCCTTAGGAATCGCAGCCAGAGGGTTTTCCAGGCAGCAGAGAGGAGCTGCAGGTCATCCTCACCGAGCTGGGTGCTGATGGCACCAGGTACTTGATGGACCAGCAGTTCACTGATGGGCTCTGTAAGTGTCCTGTGGTGCTGTGGCAGGGTGGGATGTGCTGGGCTGTAGGCTGCTGGTGCTCATGGGTCAAGATCATCCCATCCCACAGCAGGGCAGATGCTGAGCTCGCAGCAGGTGACCCACAAGCACCACATGCCGGGAACGGCCTCCCTGGAGGAGCACTTGGGCCTCGGCGCAACCCCATCCAAGGGGGTGGACAGCGAGGAGCGGGAGCACTTCAGTGCTCTCATGGAGCAGCTGGGCACAGATGATGTCTTGGAAGAGTAAGGAATATCCATTGGGATCTGGTGGGACAGTGGGCGAGTGGGATGTTCCCTGAATTGGGTCACCACTTGGTCACCACTTGGGCAGCAAACATGTAAATGGTTTGAAGCCACTTCTGCTCCTGCATCCTTCAAGGTACTATCCCATCAGGATCCTGCTCTGGGGAATGCTCCATGGGGATGCTCCAGGGGATGCTCTGGGGCATACTGGCCACAAAATGCCTCTCCCCTGGCAGCCGGGAACTCTGGGAGCTCTGGGTGAAGCTATGGCAGGACAAGCCCCGGCTCCTGGGCAATCTGGAGGACGTCTTGGCCAAGATGAGGTGGCGCATTCAGGAGGCCAAGAGCGAGAGGGAGGCCTTGGAGGTCCTCCTGAACCAGTGAGCTGGGGCTGTGGGTAGGGATGGGGCCAGGCAGGATGGGATGTGACCATTTGCTCGCCTTTGTCATGGAGAGGAACTGGACAAGGGAGCAACCTGGTTGCTCTGAGCACCTCCATGGGTGGTTGGAGGTTCCTTGTGGAGCTGCTGGTTGGAGTTAGGCTCCTTCTATGGTGGTGCACGGCAGGGCGGGAGTCAGAACTGACGCTGCTCTGGCCCGGCAGGTGCGTGGCCACGCACAGCAGGGAGGTGCAGCAGCTCTGCGAGGCCCTAGAGCAGCAGATACGCCAGGAAGTGCAGCAGCTGGAAAAAGAGGTGGGTCCTGCACAGGGTCCCCAGCATCTCCGGGGCTCTCTGCTCTCCCTCGTATCGGGGACCCATAGCTACGTTTAGCACTGCTACAGCCCTCGGTGCCAGCCTGATGCTGAGCTGGGGGGGAACTCCAAGAGGCCACCCAGATTCATTGCCTGCTCCAAGATGACCCAAGCTGCGTGAACCCTCCACACGCTCCTCATCCCTGTATTCCTCCATCCCCCCTGCTCTGGGCTTGGCCCTGCTCCAGAGCTGCCTGCCCCTTCCTTGGCTTGTGGCTGGTGCCCAGAGCTTGGTGGTGCCCACAGAGTGAGGCCCGGAGCCTCCAGCAGGGCACGGAGCTGTGGCGAGCACTGGACGTGCGGGAGAGCCAAGTGCAGCGGCTGCTGTCAGCGCAGGCAGAGGTGAGTCCTGGAGCCAATATAACATCCCCCTCACTCCATGAGCTCCTGGAGGGCAGTTTTGGCTGAGGAAATGAGCTCCTGTCCCCATGGCAGCTGGAGACGCGGTGCCGCAGCCTGCGCCGCGCGCGTGACGCTGCCGGCATCGAGAAGCAGCGCCTGGAACGGAGCAACCGATTGCTGCAGGAGTGGCTGCAGCGCGTCCGCCTGCAGCTCCATGACACCCAGGGGCGCCTGCGGGCAGCTCGGGACACTGCGGCACACGTGGCCAGGTGAGCAGCGGCATCCGCTCCATGGCTTTGTAGGGTCTCAGCCTGCGCTTCGCTTTTTATTTTACCTCCATGCTGCATCTCTGCAGGGATGGATCATCGGCAGAGCAGCCGGGAGCAATGCTGCCATCGCCACAGGTACCGTGGCAAGGGGCACTGTACCTGCGGAGGAATAGGGACTGCTGGCAACTCATATTGTGCCATGGAGGTCTGGGGAGGGGATCCAGTGCTGGCTGTTCCCCAAGTTGGTGCCGGTGCTTTGGCACTGCCCCCATGCCATGTGTAACACTCCCCTCCTCTCTCTCATGCAGACAAGTCCAGGACAGGAGAAGTACCGCTCTGAGATGAGGATCAGGCTCGGATCCCAGAGCGATGAGCGGCCACCGAAAAGCGGCCATCATGTGTAAGGGAGCCGAGAGGCCACACTGGCCGCAGCGGCCCCAGGATCTCATGCTGCGCCGCACCTGCGGATGGGGAGTGAGTCGCCTTATAACTGGTGCTCTGTCATTTCCAGGGTTTGGGAAAAGGCTCCAGCTGAAATAACTCTTCCGAGCCACCAAGTGAGCAGTGTGGAAGAGGACCCCTTTCCGGAGATGTTGGAAACAGAGAGGTTCTCGGAGCAGAGCTCTTTGCTTCAAGAAATGAATGAGGCAATAGTGGCACTGAGCAAAGAGACAAAGCCGCTTGGCCCAGCGAGGGACCGTCACCTTGGCCTGCCAGAGCATGTGACCTTGTGCCATCGCCACAATCAAGAGGTGCCGCACGGAGACCCCTCGCACACGGGAACAGCCCCAGCTGTGCTCAGTGCCCAGGACGAGATGGTGGCTGGTGCGTCCCAGCATGCCGGGCAGGCGTCGGAGCCTGGTGCAGGACCCAGCCCAAGCTCTGGGGCAGCAGGACAGGGCCTGGAGAAGGCTCCAAGGACAGTGCTCGGGCAGGGCCAGGCAGAGCAGACAGGTTGGGAGGAGGCTGAGTATTCACAAGGAGAGAGTGTGGAGGCAGGAGAGGAGGTGCAAGCAGAGGAGGCCAAAGGCGCAGGGCACCTAGAGGGGCAGAGCAGCAATATGAACGTGCAGGTGCTCACAGAGGATGAGGAGCTGGGATTCACCCCGGGCAAGCCCAGCTCTTGGGATGCACAGCAGGGAGGGAGTCCGGCTCCATATGAGCAATCTCCAGGCGAGGTGGATGGACCCAGATTAGGGCTGCAGGAGGGAAGTGCTGCAGCAGCTGCTGCTGCTGCTGCTGCTGGGGGCTCTGGGAGCCTTTCCCCAGCTGAAACCCCTGCAAAGAGCTCGGCTCTGGACGAGCTGCTCCCTGGGACTGCTCCGGGCCTGGAAACAGAGGCCGACGAGGGACAGGATGAGGAAAGAGAGGCCAAGCCGTCACCGCAGGGGGTCCCCATCTCGGTGAGCCCCCAGGGAGCAGTGGGGTATGCAGCTGAAGTGCTGCAGCAGGAGGCTGCACATGGGGCGCTGGGGCAGGACGAGCGGGCGCTTCCATGCGAACTGGAGACTGATCCATGTGAGATGCAGGAGGAGGGAGCAGGGACAGATGTGCAACCAGTGCAGGAGGCCAGGAACATGTGGGGTTTGGAGGGGCAGAGCAGGGGTTTAAGCATGCAGGTGCTTGCAGAGGCCAAGGAGCTCACATTCACGCTGGGCAAGAGTGTGGACGCAGGTCTGGGATCTCTGGGTGCAGCTCAGCCCTGGGAAGGGATGCCAGGACAGATGGCTGCTTTGGAGGCACATATAATTCCAGTGGGAAGTGTCCCAACACGAGGGACTCAGCCCCATGATGAGGCCACCCCTGGTGCTGAGACTCCTGATCTGGGAGCATCGCAGGGAGCCTTTGCTGGCATCCCTTGCCAGGTGCTAGAGATGACTCTGGGAGAGGGGGCTGATGTGTGTTCATCACAAAAGGAGGGGGCTCTGAAATCAGAAAACCCTCAAGCCAAAATCATGCATCCAGAATTTTTGACTCCAGTTTGGGGGGCTTTGGATAGGGAAGAAATCCAGGGAAAAGGTGCTGATCTAGAGGTGTCTTCACTGGAGACTCCTAAGGCTGAAGTCATGTGGGGGGACAGGGCCAGTACAGATATGTTGGAGGAACCTAAGGAAGTGATGTTGGGGCAGAACACCAACCCTGCTCTGCAGCCATTCAACATCCATGGAGTAGAAAGTCTACAGGGAGAGGGGACTAATGCAGAGGTGAGGCCTCTGGTTGGAGCCTGTGACCTAGATGTGGAGCAGGGAGCAAACTATGAGGCAGGCAAGCAATTTTGGGGCCAAACTGAAGGTTTCCAGCTAAAGCAGGGCAGTGAAGCTGGCACAGCCTCACCCATGTCAGAGATGCCATTACCACCCAGGGGGAGAAGTCAGGCAACACTGATGCAAGAGGATGTTCTCATTCCAGATGTGACACCACTAGGCACTTCAGGACGGGAGCAGTTCTCAACACAAGCAGATAAGGTGAGGCCAGATGTTGCTCCTGAGCAGCTGCTGCCAAAGGAGAAGCTGCTGCAGGTGATGGAATTGGAGCAGGCAGCTGCTGAGCCTCCAAAAGTGGAGGTGGCACCAGTGTCTACCCTTTTGCCACGTGTCCAATGCAAGGACAACATAGGGAGCAATCCCATGGGAACACTTGAAGACAGCCCACTGAGGGACACGGCCAATAGTGGGGTGCAGCCTTCAGCACAGCTTGCAGAAGAACAAAGAAGTGGTCTGGATGTTGGTCATGAGATGGTCAATGGTCACTGGGATGGGAAACAAGATGTCGGGCTGAAAGGAAGTCAGGAAGCAAAGCCCAGACCAGAACACTCAGGGGCCATTTTGGTCCATGGGGCAGGACGTGCTCCAAGAGGCTCTCCTGAAACCTGCCCTGATCCAGATCACCTCTACAATGTGCTGTTTGTTGGGGACTCCCATGTGGGCAAGACATCGTTCCTGTACCGGTTACATGCCAACTCCTTCAACCCGCATCTGACTGCTACAGTAGGTAGGCTTCCTTCTGCTCTTCTGCAGCACAGCTCTGTCCTTGCTTGGACAGTCACGGCCATTCTCTTGTCTCCTCCCTCATCCTTTACTCTTTGAAAGAAGATGCAAATCTGTTTAAATTCATCAAAATCCTTTACTCCCTGTCAGTCAAGGCACAATACAACCTGTTGGTGGTCATTACAGGTATGGCACCGTTCACGTCTAGCGTGTGATGAACTTAGGAGGATTTAGCACCTCCACAGTTGGGGATCATGTGCTCCAGAAAAATTAATGCTGGTGTGATTTAAGTAGGATTTGTTTCATAGCCAAAGGCCCTGGTGGGGTTTTGTTTGTTTGTTTGTTTCATATTGTTTCACTTTGTTTTCACTCCTCTCTTAACCAAGGTACTTTTACTCAGCCTAAGATTTGGCACCTTGTCAAAATCTGGCCACTGATCTAAGATCTGAAAGCCTGAGAGATCAATTGCAGGCCACACGTCCTGTGTGATTGCTGCACCCATCCTATAGGTTGGCCAACCTTACAGCATCAAAAGTTCCTGTTGCATATGTCCTAGGGCTGGATTACCAGATCAAAAACCTTATTGTGGACAACAAACTCTTCACTCTTCGCCTGTGGGACTCAGCTGGGCAAGAAAGGTAAGGCCCTGTGCTGTGGCAAAGTAACTGGGATGTTTTGGTAGCTTGTAGAGACGTATTTTCAAGCTCGGAATTCAAATATTGAGATGTATGGCTAAGTAAAACATCTCCCAAGACTAGGAAAATACCATTTTCAGCCTTCACCTGATCAAGATTCTGCTATTTCTGCGGAATGAAACCTTCTTACTCCACATGGGTGATGGTTTTAAATGTCTGCAGGTACCACAGCATCACCAAGCAGTTTTTCCGGAAGGCAGACGGCGTCGTACTGATGTACGACATCACCTCGGAGTATTCTTTCGCGGATGTGCGCTACTGGCTGAGCTGTATCCAGGTCGGTGGATTGAGAAATCTGCAGTGTCACTGTTTTTCCCCATTTTGCAGTGTTTCCAGATATGTACGTTGCTAATACTGTTAGGATGATTACTGACTTATCTTTATCTGAAAACTGTAAAGTACAAGTGAGTGCCTAAAAATATTGGAAAACAAAATAGGTGCTCACTTGGCTCAGGGTGATCATAGGTAGATCATCTTCTGAAAGATATCACAAAGTTAAATACAAAGCAAGTTCACTACAGGCATAGCTCAGCTAGGTTGCTACTGTTTAAGAGGTAAGAAAGATTATTTAAGAAGAAAAACCCAACTTTTCTTAAGTTCTTTAACTAAGTTAATAGGATTTAAGGTTTCATTATCAGTCCAAGCCCATCGGTATCCTTGATAGTGCTCCAAGATATGTTTATTCAATGTGTCTGGCCATGCTTCAGAGAAGATCTAGACAGAACCTGCTTCTTCCCCCTTTCACTGCCCAGGAAGGAGCAGAAGACGGAGTCACTGTTCTGCTCCTGGGGAACAAAACCGACTGCACTGCGGAGAGACGGGTCCCAAGAGCAGAAGGGGAGCGCCTGGCTCAGGTAGGTGCCTTCCCTGAGAGTGCAGCCTTGCCACTAGCTGAATACAACCAAGATGAAGCAAGGGCGCTGGAAGGATCCAAGATCCACCAGCTCTTACCTACCTGAGGACCTGCAGGAAGGTGAAAAGCCTAAGGGAAAGGCTTAGGCTTTTGATGGTCAGGAAAGGGACAGGAGGGACTGCCAAAGGGACCACCGTGCCATCCTGACCCCCTTATTTTACAAGGGTTAATTCATATTAACAGTTTGGGATTTGGACTGGTATCAACTGAACTATTTTACACATGGAGGCACCAGGGCAGAGAAGTTGGATACTTTTCCCCCCCAAAAAAAACTAGTTACTGGCAAAAATTTAAAGACCTGGGAACATCTCATAATCATCTCCATATTCAGTACTCTAATCAGACTGTTTCACATCTGCTGCTGTCTGTAGTATCTGTCTTTTCCTCAGTATTAAATATCGCTCTTGTACCTACGAGAAGAGCTGGATTTCATCCTTCACATTCCTGTAAATCAATAATTATTGTTGCCTGGGTCCTTGACTCTGTGAGGCCCCCTGGCCCTTGCGTTTCCACTTGACAATGACTTTTCCTTGGATATTTACCTCCAGATCTATGAAGCTATTTTAACCAAATGCAAGAGAAGTGTGCTTCTATTTGGAATTTTTGTCTTCCAGGAGCATCAACTCACCTTTTATGAATGCAGTGCTGCCTCGGGCCACAATGTCTCTGAGTCCATGGTCAGTTTAATCAGGTGAGCAAAATTTTGCCTGGCTGAAAATTAACGGGCAGTGAAAAGCCAGGGAGCGCTGCAAGATATGCCTTTCATCCTACCAGGTTACTCAAAATCCGTGAAGATCAACTGAAGACCAAGGTAGAAGAGGAACCAAAGCCGTCTCGGAAGAAATGGGGCTGCTGCTGATGTGGGCTGGCTGCCTGCTTTGAGTTGAAACAGTTGGAAAAGTGTAAAAATAGCCATCAGACCCCAGGTCTGCTCCCCATGTGCCCAACTTGGCTGCTTCGCACCGCTTCGAGCAAGAGCCATTGGGAACGCTCAGCCTCTCACCCGTCTCCTTCTCATGTAATCAACTTTGAGACCTACCCAGCCTCAAAGTATCCAAATGCTTCAAAAAACTTGTCAGGAAACAACCACTTGGATTTGGAGACTGAAACTTGGCTAAAGAATGAGGCAGAGAAGGACCCCCGCTGCATCTGGAGTTCCCAGTTTAATCTTTATTTCTTTACAACTCAAAGCTGAGAACTGTCCCTTTGCAGAGAAAGCCACATAGAATAAGGAGGAAAAAATATATTATTATTATTATTTTAATATTACAGAGGGAAATGTATTGCTTCCTCCCCCAGTAGCTCAACAGATGTATTCAAACACCATGAATACGTGCAGATTTTGGAAAATAATCGTGCTCAGATTGCTTTTTCTTGCCACTCTTATTTAAATGTATATTCAGTAGAGTGCAGGAAAACCTGTTCTGCTGATGGGTTTACAAAATTATAGTCAATAAGAGTTTGGTTTTCAATAATACTATATAAAAAATGGCTCTTGTTCTGGATTTTGGGAGTTCTGTTATGGCACTCAGCAAGAGCATTAACTTGCAAGAGAAGATGGGGTTGAGGTGGCCCAGACTAAACTCTCCCATTAGATGGCAGCAAATGCAGCAATTCCTTCCATCTATGTAAAATTTCTTTTGCAAATAAAGAAGAGGACGCTCTAAAGCAGAGACCTGGAGAAGAGATGGCTCAAAAGACTGTCAGGCTGAAAGAAACGTCTATTTTATTCGACCAGAAATTACATCTACAAAGCCAAAACAAGTTTTGCTCTTATAGAAACCTCCCGTGCCAACTTGGACATTCATCTTTTGTTGCCAAGCTGAAGGAAATAAAGAGAGGGGAAGAATAAATAAAGAGGCATGCTGAGAAACTTGCTGCCTCAGTTTCAAAGCATCTTCCACCTTTAATAACCGGGAATCCCAGTTCTTTGCAGTTTCAAATCAAAGGGACTCCTTATTTGCAAGCTCTAAAAGGCATGTATGAGTAGTTGAAGCCAGATCAAGGTCTAAGGTATTAATAGTAACATGCAAAAGCATATTTGTTTGTACCACAAGTGTATCTATTTATATATACATATATTAATGCCAGGTTGCTTCCCTTCAAGCCATTCCTAATTATGAAAGGCGCTCCATGAGAAACACGGGAATTTCCCAAGTGATGTCAGAGATGCAAAATCTATATTCCCAGACTGAAGCCATCGGGCATTTCCCATCCCTTGGCTCCTTTGCACCTTTAAAGCAGAGAAGCTGGATGGGATCCTGAGGATCCTGTTCCAGATACACTGGTTCCCAGGTTGGTCAGCTCCGTGCCACCATCCAATGTAAAAGTCCTTTATTTCCATGGGCAGATAAAATAAAATAAGGAGCAAAGGGAAAAGAGATCAGTTCATAGAGAGGAAACTGAGGCAAGCAAAGGGAAAACAGCACCTGCTCCCAGCAGCACCCTCCTTCCCTTAGCATGTGGGCTGTGAGCAAACAGCTGGAGCTCTTTTTATTTTTATTTTTTTTCCCACTTCACAAGCTGGGATTTAAAAGGCAGGAAATGTAGGACTGCTAAGGGGAAGTACTTTTCCTCGCAGTGTTTAATGAAAACGGCCAAATTCAGCACCGCAGGAAGTTGTTGGGGCTGAGAGCTTAAACATGGTGGGGCAGGGGAGCAAGGCACGGGAAGGGGATCTGGGGCACCCTGCCTGCGCCTGGCACATCTTGGGGTGCTCAGGTGGGTGCCTGAGAAGTCTTGGCACTGTGGGAGTGGGGGGAAGGCCCTGGGGGTCCCTGTGGTTTGCAGAGTGGCTGGGGGTGTCTGTGAGGGGCACCCAAGGATGCTCTGGGGCCAGGCAGGTGCTTTGTGGTGGGTGCAGGGGGGGTGTTGAGGGTGTCACGGGCTCAGGTGGCACTGGGGGACATGACAGGGGAGCTGCTGGGGGACCTGGGGGTGTCACGGGCTAGGACAGATCCTGGGGAGGTGGGGCGGTCTCAGAGGCCTAGGCTGTTTTGGGGGGCTTCTTGGGGGTGTCAGGGGCACAAGAAGGTCCCGGGTGGGGGGCGGCTCAGGGGTGTCACAGGCCTCGGGGAGGTCCTGGGGTGTCCTGGGGCTCTCAGGGGTGTCACAGGCCTCGAGGGGGGTCTCGGAGGACCGTGTCAGGGGTCTGAGTGGGCCTGGGGGGGGGGGGACGGCCAGGGGCGGCCCCGGGCGGGTCTCCGGGGCGCTGCGGGCCCCGGCGGGGGTTGAGGGGAGGCCTCAGCGCTGCCCTCCCGCCGGAGGTTGCCGGGGGCCGGGGGCGCCGCGGGCCTGGGCGGGCCCGAGGGCCGGGCCGGAAGCAGGAAGCGGCGGCGCGTCCCCGAGGGCGGAGCGCGGAGCGGGGCGGGAGCGGAGCGGCCGCCGGGCGGTGCCGGGGTGAGGCAGGCGGCGGCGGCGGCGGGACGAAGGGAGCCCCCGAGCAG
>JAUBOD010088496.1:0-11387 GCA_032353885.1 Nothura maculosa | reverse complement strand
GGTCGGGTCCGGGTTGGGGGTCCCTCGGGGGGGTTCCTGGTTCCCGCTCCCGGTTGGGGGTCCCTGGGGGGGTTCCCGGTTCGGTCCCGGTTCCCGGTTCGGTCCCGGTTGGGGGTCCCTAGAGGAGTTCCTGGTTCGGGGTCCCGGTTGGGGGTTCCCGGTTCGGGGTCCCTGGGGGGTTCCCGGTTGGAGGGTCCCGGTTCCCGGTCCGGTTCCGGTCCCGGTTCCGGTCCCGGTTCGGTACCTGCTGCAGCTGCCGCTCGAGCTCGAGCGCGCGGCTCACGAGCGGCCCCCGCACCGCGTACTGCACCCGCCGCAGCGCCGGGTTCAGGGTGGCGGCGCGGAGCACGGGCTGCCGGACCGGCACCGGCACCGAACCGGGCACCGAACCGGGCACCGAACCGGGAACCGGCACCGGCACCGGCTCCGGTTCGGGCTCCGGCTCCGGTCCTGGCGCCGCCATGGCCCGCCCGGCAGCCTGCGGGACCGCAGCGCCCGGTGTCGGTATCGGTACCGACCCGATCGGTACCGACCCGACCCTATTGGTACCGCCCCGAGCGGTACCGCCCCAATCCGACCTGATCGGTACCGACCCGACCCGACCCGATCGGTACCGCCTCAACAGGTACCGCCCCGACCCGATCTGTACCGCCCCGACCCTATTGGTACCGCCTCAATCCGACCCGACCGGTACCGCCCCGACTGGCACCGGTACCGACCCGACCCAACCGGTACCGACCCGACCCTATTGGTACCGCCCCGACTGGTACCGCCCCGACTGGTACCGCCCCAATCCGACCCGACCGGTACCGCCTGGACCCTATTGGTACCGCCCCGACCGGTACTGCCCCGACTAGTACCAGCACCGGTACCGACCCGACCGGTTCCGCCTCAACTGGTACCGCCCGGACCCGACCCGCCCGGTCCCGCCCCGCCTGGCACCTGCCCGACTGGCACCGGCACCGGCCCGAGCTGCTGCGGCCGAACCGGGACCGGGACCGGGACCGGCCCGACCGGCACCGGCACCGGCTGCGGCTCCGCCCCGGCCCGGCCCCTCCCGGGGCCGCCCACACGTGGAGCCGCTTGGGGGCGGGACGGGCCCTGCCCCATAGAGACCTGCCCCATAGCGCCCCCCTGCCCCTCAGCGCCCCCTACCTGCTGGAACTGCCCCCCCGAGGACCCCGCCCTCCCCGCCCCTCCAATTAGGGCCGGGCTCCATTGTCCCTGGCCACGCCCTCCGGAGCTGATTGGCTGCCGCTGCCCCACCCACGGCAGGGGGGCGGGGCTCAAGCGGCACCTGTCCCACATGTCCCTCCATGGGGCGCCCCATAGCCCCGCCCCTCTTCTGTGGGGCACCCCATAGCCCATGTGTGGGGTGCCCCATAGCCCATGTCCTGCTCTGTGGGGTGCCCCATAGCCCATGTGTGGGTTGCCCCATAGCCCATCTGCTCTTCTGTGGGGCACCCCATAGCTCATGTTGTGGGGTGCTCCATAGCCCATTCTCTAGCTGTGGGGCACCCCATAGCCCATATGTGGGGTGCCCCATAGCTCATTCCCTTGCTGTGGGCTTCCCTATAGCCCATGTCTGCTCTATGGGGTGCCCCATAGCTCATATGTGGGGTGCCCCATAGCCCATATGTGGGGCGCCCCACAGCCCGTGTGTGCTCCATGGGGTGCCCCACCCGTCCCCTCCCCCGCCCGGGGCGGCACCGCCTCCTTATCGGGCCCCACAGCCGCGCGGGGTGGAGGAGGGGCGGGGGGGCCGCCCCACAACTTGGGGGGCAGCCCCACAACTTGGGGGGCCGGGACCCCCCCCCCCCCGGGGCCACCTCCTACCTGCTGCGGTGACGGGGACGGGGACGGGTCCCGGTGGGTGACGGGGACGGTGACAGTGACGGGGACGGTGACAGTGACGGTGCCAGGGGGAGGTGACGGGGACGGTGACGGGTCCCTGTCCCGGTGTCCCCGTCCCAGTGGGTGACAGTGACGGTGACGGTGACAGTGACGGTGACGGTGACAGGGGAGGTGCCACCAGCACCAGCAGCTGCTGCCGCTAAATATAACGTCCCCGCGGTGCCACCAACCGGGTCCCTGCAGTGTCACCAGGGTCCCCCTGGTGTCACCGGGGTCCCCACGGTGCCATCAACCGGGGTCCTCCCAGTGCCACCAGGGTCCCCATTGTGTCCCCAGGGTCCTGGCAGTGTCACCAAGTTCCCCCTGGTGCCATCGAGGTCCCTATGGTGTCACTGGGGTCCCTGTGGTGCCACCGGGGTCCCCATGGTGCCACCAGGGTCCTGGCAGTGTCACCAAGGTCCTTGTGGTGCCATTGGGGGCTCCAGTGTCCCCAGGGTCCCTGTGGTGGCATTGGGGTCCCTATGGTGCCACCAGTGTCCCCACGGTGCCACCAGGGTCTCTGTGGTGCCACTGGGGTCCCTGTGGTGCCATCGGGGTCCCCACGGTGCCACCAAGCAGGTTCCTGTGGTGCCACCAAGCGGTGTCCCTGCAGTGTCACCAGGGTCCCCGTGATGCCATTGGGGTCCCTATGGTGTCACCAACTGGGGTCCCCGCGGTGCCACCAAGGTCCCCGTGATGCCACCAAGGTCCTCACGGTGTCACCAACCAGGGTCCCCACGGTGCCATCGAGGTCCCCATGGTGTCACCAGGGTCCCTGTGGTGCCATTAGGGTCCCTGTGGTGTCACCGGGGTCCCCAAGGTGCCATCAACTGGGGTCCTCCCGGTGTCACCAGGGTCCCCATTGTGTCCCCAGGGTCCTGGCAGTGTCACCAAGGTCCTTGTGGTGCCACCGAGGTCCCTAGGGTGTCACTGAGGTCCCCACAGTGTCACCAACTGGATCCCCATGGTGCCATTGGGGTCCCTGTGGTGTCACTTGGGTCCCCACGGTGTCACCAGGGTCCCTGCGGTGCCACCATCTGGGGTCCTCCAGGTGCCACCAGGGTCCCCATAGTGCCACCAACCAGTGTCCCTGCAGTGACACCAGGATCCCTGTGGTGCCATTGGGGTCCCTGTGGTGCCACCAACCAGGGTCCCCATGGTGCCACCAAGGTCCATGTGGTGCCATTGGGGTCCTCAGGGTGTCACCAGGGTCCCTATGGTGCCGTCAACCGGGTCCCTGTGGTGCCATTGGCGTCCCTGTGGTGCCACCAGGGTCCCTGTGGGGTCACCACGGTCCCCATAGTGTCACCAGGGTCCCTGCGGTGCCACCATCTGGGGTCCTCCAAGTGCCACCAGGGTCCCCACAATGCCACCAAGGTCCTCTTGGTGTCACCAGGGTCCCTATGGGGTCACCAGGGTCCTCATGGGGTCACCAGTGTCCCCATTGTGTCACCAGGGTCCCCATTGTGTCACCAGGGTCCCCTATGGTGCCATTGGGGTCCCTATGGGGTCACCCGGGTGGCCCTGGGGGTCTCCGGCACCCGGAGCCTCCGTCACTTCTGCTGCTCCTGGACAGGCGACCCCGGACCCTGGTGACATCGGTGACATCATCGGTGACATCATCAGTGACATCATCAGTGACATCATCAGTGACACGACGCGGGTGGCCCCGTCCCCATCGCAGCCACAGGACACAGAGCTGGTGCAAAAGGCATCTTGGGTTGCGGGCACAGAGGAGTGTCCCCAGTGTCCCCGGTGTCCCCAGTGTCCCCAGCGTCCCCGGCGTCCCCAGTGTCCCCGGTGTCCCCGGCGTCCCCAGGGTCCCTCACATGAGGTGGCAGCAGCGGCGCTTGTCCCCCGGCGCGTCCTCGGCGGGCGCCGTGAGCCGCAGCAGCGGCGGCTCGAGGACCTCGGGGACGTCGGGGCCCTCGGGGACGTCGGCGGCGGCCGCGGTGACGCCGGTGACATCGGTGACGTTGGGGACGTCGGTGCCGGGCGGGCCCCGCAGCTTGGCGGCCGCGCGCTGCCGCTTGAGCTCGGCCAGCGTGTGGGGGCCGCGCGGGGACACCGGCGGGGACACCGGCGGTGACATCGATGGTGGCACCGAGGGTGACAGCGACGGTGACACCGGCGGGGACGGCGCGGGGACGGTGGCGCCGTTGCCCTGCGCTGCGCTGGACGGTGGGTCCTGTGGGGACGGAGCCGCTGCTGCCACCAGGGGCTGGGGGGACAGGGACAAGGGGGACAGGAGGGACACGGGGACAGGGACACAACGAGACAGACATGGGGACAGGAGGGACACGGTGACCAGAGAGACAAGGGGACGGGAGGGACACGGGGACAAGAGGGACAAGGGGACAAGAGGGACATGATGGAGAGGGGGACACTGGGACAGGGACATGGTGACAAGAGGGACACAGGGAGAGGGAAATGGGGACAGGAGGGACACGGGGATGGGAGGGACATGGGGACAGGAGGGATGTGATGGAGAGAGGGACACGGGGACAGGCACACGGGGACAGGAGGGACACGGGGACGGGAGGGACATGATGGAGAGAGGGACATGATGGAGAGAGGGACACAGGGACGGGAGGGACATGGGGACAAGAGGGACATGATGGAGAGAGGGAGGGACATGGGGACAGGAGGGACAGGAGGACGGGAGGGACATGGAGACAGGAGGGATACAGGGACAGGGACATGGTGACAAGAGGGACACAGGGACAGGAGGGATGTAGTGACAATAGGGACATGGGGAGAGGGACACAGAGACAGGAGGGACATGGGGACAGGAGGGACATGGAGAGACAGACATGGGGACAGGAGGGACACGGGGACAGGAGGGACACAACGGAGAGAGGGACACAACGGAGAGAGGGACACAACGGAGAGAGGGATGTGGTGACAAAAGGGACATGGGGACAGGAGGGACACACCGGAGAGAGGGACGTGGTGGCATGATGGGTGCGATGGCGAGAGGGAGGTGGTGACCAGGGGGACACGGTGACACAGGGGACAGGGGGACACGGGGACGAGGGCGTCACGAGGGATGTGGTGACAAGGGGGACACGGTGACACGGGGACAAGGGGGACACGGGGACAAGGGGGCCACGGGCAATGGGGTGATATGGCAACGTGGGGACACGGTGACAAGGGGGACATGGGGACGAGGGGGACATGGGGACCCAGGGGACATCGTGAGGTGGGGACGTGGGGACACACGGACACGAGGACATGGAGAACACGGGGAACACGGTGATGTGGGGATAAAGTGACACGGTGACATGGGGACATGGTGACGCGGGGACAGAGGGACATGGGGACAAGCGGACACAGGGAACATGGTGACACAGGGGACAAGGTAATGGGAGACACGGTGACATGCGGATACAAGGAACATGGTGACACAGGGGACATGGGGATGCGGGGACAGAGGGACATGGGGAACATGGGACATGGGAACACAGGGGACATGGGAACATGGGGACATGGGAACATGGGGACACGGTGACACAGGGGACATGGTGATGAAGGGACATGGGGACACGGCGAACATGGGGACAGCGCAATGCAGTGACACGGGACATGGTGACACAAGGACATGGGGAACATGGGGACATGGGGACACAGGGGCATAGGGACAGGAGAACACAAGGATGGAGGGAGGAGGGGACATGGAGTCATGGTGACACGGGGACACAGGAGACATGGTGACATGGGGTTGCAGGGACACAGGGGACATGGGGACAGGAGAATATGAGGATGGAGGGACAAGGGGACATGGGGTCACAGTGACACCATGGCATGGGGACACAGGGGACATGGGGACACGGGGACACAGGGGACACGGTGACATGAGGATGTGGGGACAAGGGGGACATGGGGACACAAGGACATGGGGAACATGGGGACACTGGGACACAGGGGACAGGGTGATGTGGGGACAAGGGGGACATGGGGACAGGAGAACACGAGGATGGAGGGACAAGGGGACAAGGGGACAAGGGGACACGGTGGCGCGGGGCTCACGGGCGAGCACGGGCCATCCAGGTGCCGCTCCCCGTTGTCATTGTCATTGTCATCGTTGTCATTGTCGTCGTTGTCGCCGTCGCGGCGCTGCCACACGAGCGCCTCGCGCTGCTGCTCGCGCCGGTAGCGCTGGCTGCCCCTGCGGGCCACCTTCCTGCGGGGACACCCAATGTCACCGCGGTGTCACCAACAGGGGGAACGGGGTCCCCAAGGGGTGTCCCCATAGGGTGTCCCCACTAGTTGCCCCCAAGGGATGTCCCCAAAAGGGTGTCCCCAATGGGTGTCCCCACGTGGGTGACTCCAACAGGGTGTCCCCAAGGGAGGTGACCCCAGCGAGTGTCCCCGTGTGGGTGTCCCCAAGGGGGTGAACCCAACGGGTGTCCCCATGGGGGTGTCCCCTCATAGGTGACCCCAACAGGTGTCCTCATAGGAGTGTCCCCAACAAGTGTCCCCAAGGAGGGGTGGCCCTAACAGGTGTCCCCATGTGCATGTCCCCATTGAGTGTCCCCATATGGGTGTCCCCAAGGGGGAGGTGACCCTAACGGGTGTCCCCATGGGGGTGACCCCAGGGGGTGTCCCCAGTAGATGCCCTGCATGCGTGTCCCAAAGGGATGTCCCCACGGGGGTGTCCTCTCATGGGTGTCCCCAACGAGTGTCCCCGTGTGGGTGTCCCCAAGGGGGTGAGCCCAACGACTGTCCCCATGGGGGGTGTCCCCACATAGGTGTCCCCAATGAGTGTCCCCAAGGGGGGTGTCCCCAAGGGGTGTCCCCATGGGGGTGAACCCAATGGGGTCCCCAATGGGTGTCCCCACGTGGGTGACTCCAACAGGGTATCCCCAAGGGAGGTGATCCCAGTGAGTGTCCCCACAGGGGTGTCCCCAAATGGATGTCCCCAACAAGTATCCCCAAGGAGGAGTGGCCCTAACAGGCGTCCCCATGTGTGTGTCCCCAACAAGTGTCCCCGTGTGGGTATCCCCAAGGTGGGGGGGTGACCCTAATGGGTGTCCCCATGGGGGTGACCCCAATGGGTGTCCCCGTGTGGGTGTCCCCATGGAGAGTGTCTCCACATAGGTGACCCCAACAAGTGTCCCCAAGGGGGTGACCCCACAGGGTGTCCCCAGTAGATGCCCCACGTGTGTCCCCAAGGGAGTGTCCCCAATGAATGTCCCCAAGGGGGTGTCCCCAAGGGGGTGTCCCCAACGAGTGTCCCCAAGGGGGTGACCCCAATGAGTGTCCCCAAGGGGGTGACCCCAACGAGTGTCCCACAGGGGTGTCCCCAAGGGGGTGACCCCAACGAGTGACCCCATGGGGGTGTCCCCAACGAGTGTCCCCACGGGGGTGTCCCCAATGAGTGTCCCCACGGGGGTGACCCCAATGACTGTCTCCATGGGGGTGTCCCCAAGGGGGTGACCCCAATGAGTGTCCCCACAGGGGTGTCCCCAAGGGGGTGTCCCTCACCCGCGGCTGCCGGCGCTCGACGTGCGCCGCTGCAGCGGCCGCTGGCTCCTCTCGTGCGCCCTGCGCACGGCGTCGCGCTGCGCCCGCAGCTCCTGCAGCCGGAGCCGCACGGCCTCGGCGCCGCACACGTCTGGGGACGGGGACAGCGGCGGGTGGCATCGGGAGCCTCGGGGACATGGGGACTGCGGCCAGTGACACCGAGAGCCTCGGGGACGGGGACAGCGGCTGGTGACATCGGGAACCCCGGGGACGGGGACAGCAGCCCCCGAGACCCTCGGGGACGGGGACAGTGGCTGGTGACATCGAGAACCTCGAGGATGGGGACAGCCCTCCCGAAACCGACGGGGACAGCAGCTGGTGACATCGAGACCCTCGGGGACGGGGACAGCCCCCTCGAGACAGGGACAGTGACTGGTGCCCCCTTGAGGCCCTTGGGGACATGGTGGCACTGGTGGCCTCGTGTGGTGGCCAGGAACCCTCCTCGGTCCCCACTCCAGAGGGACTCAGCCACCCAAAAGGGGAACCAGGGGGGCCTGGATGGGCTGGGGCCACCTCACTGTGGTGGCCCTGGTGGCCTTGGTGGCCCTGGGTGGCCTTGGTGGCCTCAATGGTCCTGGTGGCCCTGGGTGGCCCTGGTGGTCCCCGCTCCGGAGGGATCCAGTCACCCAAAAGGGGATCCAGGGGGGCCTGGATGGGCTGGGTCCACCTCATTGTGGTGGCCCTGGTGGCCCTGGTGGCCCTGGCCGTGCTCACCCAGCGGCGTCTCCTCCAGCAGCGACTTGGCGTCCAGGTCGGCGCCGTGGGCCACCAGCAGCTCCACCAGCTGCACCTGCGGTGCCGGAGGGGCCGGGTGACACCGCGCGCCCCGCGGGGCCGTCCCCGTCCCCGTCCCCGTCCCGGTGCCACTCACGTGTCCCCAGCAGGCGGCCGCGTGCAGGGGCTCCCAGCCGTCCTGGTCGCGCGCGCCGGGGCTGGCGCGGTGCCGCAGCAGCAGCGCGGCCGCCTCCGCGTAGCCGTGCGCCGCCGCCACGTGCAGCTGCGGACACGGGACATTGGGAGGGGAATCAGGGAGTCAAGGGTGGGAGGAACCTCTGGAGATCATCTAGTCCAACCTTCCCATTCACCCAGAGCATGGGGTGGCATCCAGGTGGGGTTTGGAGACCTCCAGAGAAGGAGGCTCCATAACCTCCCTGGGCAGCCTGTTCCACTGCTCTGGCACCCTCAGAGTGAACAAGTTCCTCCTCAGCTGCAGGTGGAACCTCCTGGGTTTCAACTTATACCCATTGTCCCTTGTCCTGTCACTGGCCACCAATGAGAAGAGCTTGGCCCCTTCCTCCCTACATTCCCCCTTCATGAACTTATCCATGTTGATCAGATCCCCTCGCAATCTTCTCTTCTCCAAGCTGAACAGGCCCAGCTCACTGTTCCCAAGGGATGTTCCAGTCCATCATCTTAGTCGTTCTCCACTGGACCCTCTCTAGCAGCTCCACGTCCCTCTCATACTGGAGAGCCCAGAGCTGCCCCCAGTGCTCCAGGTTTGGCCTCTGTAGAGCTGAACAGAGGGGCAGGATCCCCTCCATGGACCTTCCTTCTCCATTGACCTTCCTTCTCCATTGACCACCCCCTTGATGCAGCCAGGAGCCCATTGGCCTCCTTGGCGATGAGCCTCATGGTCAACTTGGTGCCCACCAGGACTTCCAGGTCCTGGAGATCCTCCAGCAGGTCAACCCCTAATCTGAGCTGATGCCTGTGGTTATTCCCGCCCCGGTGCAGGATGGTGACAGTGGTGGCAATGGTGACACTGGTGACCCTGGTGACACGGTGCCCGCGCTGTCCCTCACCAGCGTGGCGCTCTGCTGGCTCCGCAGCGGCGCGTCCAGGTCGGCGCCGGCGCGCAGCAGGCGCCGCACGTCCTGGAGCATCTCACGCTCACCGGCGCCGCGCGCCGACTCGATGCTCTCCTGGGTGACCCCTGCGGCGCGAGGGGACACCAGGGAGGTGACACCGGGGAGGTGACACCACGAGGGGACCCCATGGGGGGACACCACGAGGGGGACACGCGCTCGCTGCTCACCCTGCGCGGCCATGGCCGCCTCCAGGCGCTCCAGCGTCGCCTCGTCCTCGCACAGGTCGTAGGGCATGTTGCCGTCCGAGTTGACGGCCAGCAGGTCGGCACCGCTGCGGGGACGGACACAACGCTTGGTGTTGTCCCCATTGTCGTGCCCGTTGTTGTCCCTCTTTGTTATTGTCCCCCTTGTCGTCCCCATCGTTGTCTCTGCCACCATCCCTGTTTGTTGCTGTCGCCATTGTTGTAGTCCCCGTTGTCATCCCTGTTCTCGTTGTCCTCATCATTGTCCTCATTGTTGTCCCCGTCCTCGTTCCTGTTTGTTGTTGTCCCCGTCATTGTCCTCGTTGTCATCCCCATCGTTGTCCCCATCGTCGTCCCCATCAGTCCCCATCGTTGTCGCCCCTGTTGTCGTTCCTGTTGTCGTCATCCCCGTTGTCATCCCCATTGTTGTCCCCATCGTTGTTCCCATTGTCATCCCCATTTGTCATCCCCGTTGTTGTCCCCACTGTCGTCCTTGTTTGTTGTTGTTCACATTGTCATCCCCGCTGTCATTCCCATTGCCATCCCCATCGTTGTCCCCAACATTGTCCCTATCGTTGTCACCGTTGTCATCTGCGTCGTCCTCATCATCATCCCTGTTTGTCGTCCCCATCGTTGTCCCCATCACCATCCCCCATCATCCCCATTGTTGTCCCTGTTTGTTATTGTCCCCATCATTGTCCCAATCATCGTTGCCCCCATCATCGTCCCCGTTGCTGTCCCCATCATTGCCCCCACTGTTGTTGCCCCCATCACTGTTGCCCCCATCATCGTCCCTGTTGCTGTCCCCATTGCCGTCCCCATCGTCCCTGTTGTCATCCCTGTTTGCTGTTGTCCCCATCGTCATCCCCATCATTGTCCCCATCATCGTTGCCGCCATCATCGTTGCCCCCATCATTGTCACCATTGCCGTCCCCATTGTCCCCGTTGTCATCCCTGTTTGTTGTTGTCCCCATCGTCATCCCCATCGTTGCCCCCATCGTCGTCCCCGTTTTTGTACCCATTGTCACCCCCACTGTTGTCCCCATTGCCGTTGCCGTCCCCATCGCCATCCCCATCATTGTCCCCATCGCCGTCCCCATCGTTGTCCCCATTGCCGTCGCCATCCCCATCATTGTCCCCATCATTGTCCCCATTGTCGTCCCCAGCATTGCCCCCATTGTCGTTGTCCCCATCGCCGTCCCCATCGTCCCCATTGCCGTCCCCATTGTTGTCCCCATCGTCCCTGTTGTCATGCCCGTTTGCTGTTATCCCCATCGTCATCCCCATCGTCGTCCCCATCATTGTTCCCATTGCCGTCCCCATCATCCCTGTTGTCATCCCTTTGTTGTTGTCCCCATCGTCATCCCCATCGTTGACCCCATCACCGTTCCCGTTGCTGTCCCCATTGCCGTCCCCATTGTTGTCCCCATCGTCCCTGTTGTCATGCCTGTTTGCTGTTATCCCCATCGTCATTCCCATCGTTGCCCCCAGCATTGTCCCCATCGTCGTTGCCCCCATCGTCACCCCCATCATCGTTGTCCCCATTGTCGTAGTCGTCCCCGTTGTTGTCCCTGTTTGTTGTCTCCCCCATCATTGTCCCCATCGCCCTCCCCATCGCCGTCCCCATTGCTGTCACCATCCCCATCGCCGTCCCCATCATTGTCCCCATGGCCGTCCCCGTTGTTGTCCCCACGCACTGTTGGACGAGCAGCTCCACGAGGTGCCGGTGGCCGCAGGTGGCGGCCGCGTGCAGCGGCGTCCAGCGCTCGGCGTCGCGCGCGTCCACGGCGGCGCCGGCCGCCAGCCGCAGCGCCCCCGTCGTGCTGATGGGACACGCGGTTCTGAGCGCCGGCTTCGCCGCCACCGCTGCCTCCCTGCCACCTATGCAAGCGGCGCCGCGCCAGCGCCCGCAGCAGCA
>JAUBOD010088495.1:0-11486 GCA_032353885.1 Nothura maculosa | reverse complement strand
GCCAACATACGGGAGTGGCCACCGCGGCCAAGAGCAAGTTTTTCGATCAATGATCGTTGTTGCTAGTGATACAGTTAACGCAGGCGCTCAATGAAACTGACGTCGTCTGAGCACGATCAGCCGCTGCCACCTGTCGTCTTGAAACAAGTTCCGCAGCGCTACAAAACACCTGTCTAGCCTTATGGCCCTCCTTTCTCACAGGGCTGCGCGGCCTTAGGAGAAGGCTTTGTACGTGCATTCTCTTCGCAGGTACACGGGCAAAACCCCATAGTACGTGGTTCCAATGCAAAAGTAATCTCTAGCCTTACTACTTATCGACTCTTCGTGCATTCCACCCAGTATTCGCACCAAATCTCCTTTGTGGCTGGTCTGCAGTTGTCATAAACATATGTGACCTTCCGAATACTGAATAAAAGTGGAGGTACCAGACACGAACGACTTCCGGCGAAACGCGTCCGTTCTCAGGGACATCCCTCTTCAACGGTAGTAGAGAACCCGGTGCTACAGACCGAAGCACACCGGGTTACATAGGAAGACGCTGGTGGATCTTGGCTCTGATCCAATCAAGGGTGTGGGAGTTCGAGACCCAGCCACCGTGGGGTGTGTGGTAAAAGGTCCAGAAGCGTCCAACTGAAGCAGACTAGTCACTGCACGAAGAATTTATGGCGGGCCGCACCGACCACTATGCAGGCTACGAAGATCCAGTCCTATCCGCAGTATTCTTGAGTATAGAAAGCGCCGATACCACGGTCGAATGCGGAAAGCGCTTGCAACCCCCTAGGGGGTAGCTGTGATCGACGTTGCCGTCTTGCTGCGTTCCGTAAAGGCCTTGAGAGTATTGAGCGGTTGACATGCCAGGATGGGATCGGAATGGAAAGCCACTACTTTAGGCTCACGTGTTGGGTCCTCGGAACGGAGTAAAATGCAGCAAACGGACTCTGCTCCATCCACATCACAGACACAAGCGTGTGTCGCCTACTCTGACGCCGACATGTGAGCCAGAATCACAGAATATATAGAGCTTTCGAGAACGCAGTCTAGACACATCGAAGGATTCACATCTGCTGACACGTGTTGTGCAGTCCAACGTCGGGAGGGCACCAGATTAACATGAAATATAGAGAAGAGAACCGTCGGACAGACGCCAGCTTTCGCAGCAGCCGGCCACTCACTCCAAGAGGAAATGTGTGAACTGTCTCATCGACTGTATAAAGAAAACGTGTCTCCGCACCTCAAGCACACACCCGGGATTTTTAAACACTGCACATGGCCTCATAGCCTCTGAGTGTCCCATCGCGGCTCGAGCCCTCAGTGAAGCAGAGAGTAGGACCGAAAGCACTTCGGAACAACAAGACACCTTCGAGGAGCTGTCGACGTTCCCGCCTGTACTCCTTGTGAGGTACGCCTGACCTTGAGTTTTGAGGCCTCGTGTATACGCTGTTCAAGTACGACGCAAGTCTGAGTGTATCTAAGGCATAAAACAGCGGACGTGCGGAGGAACTATGAGAGCTCCTTCCGTAGGGCAGGATAACCTTTCATGGTGCACAGGGGGCTCGATTTGAGTGGAAGAGCAGACGCAGGCAGGGTGGTGTTCTCTTAACCGAAGATGACCTGTGACTCAGTTGCACCACGTGCCAAATAGGTTGGGTTGCAGTCCACTACACCTTCTGTGCCAAGAGGGCATCCATCTATCTCAGCTTGCAGCGCTACTGGCGAGGCACTCATATCTCCTCTGCAACTCAGTCTGCCCTGCCCGGTGTAGCAAGAATTTGTTCCACCTAAATAGTAACCGCCCGGGCCCCACCCAGAGGGAGTCAATTATACTTCGCAGATTGTGCGGGTCCGAGAACGGACACGGCTAGTTGTATTGCAGTCAAAGCGCACGAAGTCATAACCCCGAATATAATGCTTACCACAAGCAGTTTCGCTCAGAGACCTGCAAGAAAGTGGCTATCCGCAAATTACGAAAAGCTGCTTCGGCCCGTTTCAGAAACTGGAATCTACTAGCGACCGGCTGCACTCTGCGGTGTCCAGCAAGTGGGTGACACAAACGTAGCATTCGCAATCTAAATTGGGGCATTCTCTGACCGAGACCCGCGCTTGCACAGAGGAGCTGCTGTAAGCCTAGTCCGTGGCCGACAACCACAAAGGTACAAATTTTCACGGTCACGGCCGCAAACAGAAATGCATATGAGATGCCTCATAAAGTGTCCCGTGTCTTCATTTAGTAGCTGCGCCTACGCAGGTGGTGACTTCGGCATCTTTAATACTGTCGAGATTCAGCGGTGACAGCCCCCATAATTTGTGTTACCATGTTGTGTGCAGATTCGGGCCGTGTTTTTTCTTTCGGTCCTTCAGCACAAGGCAAAATTTGTAAGCATACACGTTTCTCATGTGTCCCCAGTACCAGAAATAAATGGCCTAGCATATGCAGTTTGCCTCCACGTTCCCCGAAAGTGTGAAGTCAGCTGCTTGAAGACCAGTGCAGCGGACCAGCTGGACAACGGAGTAGCTTGTGTGTCGATGCGCACTGTTACCAGCCACTGTCCGCGAATGCAGCTCCCAGCTAGTTACCTGACCGACCAGCCCATGTAGGTCTTGATTGTGGTGCGTCTGTCCACTAGTGTATACTGCTGCAGCGCCCCCCAAAACAACAAACGCACTCAACGCCGCAGCACCACGTATTCTACAGCTGCTTCTAGGCTGCACCTCTCCCCTTTGTTGAGTAGCTTTCAACGCAGATACAGCTTCTCTTTACTCCTCTGTCCCGGAAGATTCTCGTATTTCTTCAGTAGAGTTGTTCCCCTGTGCAGGGGGAGAACCGGCGGCGTTCTTCGTTCACCGCGTCAAATCACCGCGAGCACTCAGGCGTCGACCTCACATGCTATGTCGTGCAGACGGCGGCTGTGACGCTGCAGCGGCACGATAAATGCGTACACTGGAATAGGCGGTACATCAGGGTTAACAACGCAGCGGTACACACACGTCGCCGTCAATAGCACCCGCGCGCGAAGCGCAGCTCGTCAACCGTGTCTGCACTGATGGTCAAGGCGATTCACAAGTTCAACGTGAGGGCTGACCATTTGATTCTACGCTGGATCAACAGCTTACTGTCCCCAGTTCTAAATAAGAACATCTATAAGACGTGGATTCCTGCTGACTCCCCTTTGATGGAGATTTCAGCAAATAGTATCTGCTCAACGAACGCAGCCAAAAGAGATGGCGCAGTTTTTGCCTTGCTTGCAGAACCTCACTAAACTCTGCTAGCCTTTGTAAATACACTTCTGTACCTCATCGATGGTAGCCGAGTAGTTCACTCTGTTCGCAGACACGTAGGGAAAAAAAAAGGAATCTCAGGGCCGCATCATCTCCAGCGTGAGAAACACATCTCTGCACTGGTCGTTGCTGCTTATATGCTTTATTGTCTTCAACCTGTGCTCAACTGTACACTGGCCACAGACGCTTTTGCGGCACGCGCGCTCTGAGAACTACTCCGTTTCAGCTTCCAACGTGGATGCACGGGCCTTAGCTACATTTATTCTTCCCACTTGCGGCATACCCTACATCCATTCTTTCTACTAAGCATGAGCAACGTCGTCGTCGTCATCTTTCGTCAACTGCACAGACCTCAGAGAGTGCAGTGGTCCGGTGTGTCGGACCACCTGGGTCGTACAGAGGCCGGTCGATTGACGCTGAAATTGCTCATCTAGAGCGGCAGTCCATTTTGTGCATTAGAAGGAGTGACCCAACACAATACAAACATACTTGCAACTCGGCGTGTAATCTGGGATCGCGAAGCGAAAACGAGGGATATGCTGGCGACGCCTGTAGGAAGGTCTAAATGGCGGACAAAATGGTGAGTGTCACTTGGTTCACAGTCGCTGAATTCGTACGCGCGAGACTGCTTTCGCTACGCTAGTGGTGACCGTGCCATACAGAAAATACACTGACCATCTCAGTACACTGTCGCCCCAAGTGTGTTCTCACCACTATCTGAGTAGCCGGAAAGAGAGTATTATGCACGACGTATAAGAGTGAGCAAGTGTTAGATGCACGCCCGTCAGGCAGCCCCTCATGTTGCCAACCTTTCAAGGAGGCTTAGCCCCAGGCTGCGCCTTGCAAGCGACGTAGAGGAGACAAAAAGAGTGAGGATCCATCGTCTCGTATGAAGCATCTTGGGCTGTCCAAGTTTTGAACACCAGGAGCATTGTAGGAGATATTCCTGAGTCCAGTACCCTCTAATGATGCTGTAAGGGTGTCCTGTAACGGACTTTTGCACGTTCCTGCGCAGCCGCTGGATAACGGCAACATCTGGCATGGGAAAGCAGGCTTTTGTCACGTTTGGTGTCACCTTGAGGCTCGCGCTGCCTAGATCATTGGAATGCCTCTTTGTCACGCAGTTCTCGCCTAAACTGACACCTTTGATCTCTTTCTTAGAAACTGAGTGTGTCTGAAAGGCCTTCTCATGGTGGGAACATATTATTGACAAGCGCCAGGTGACCGACGGACGCACCTCCACGTATACAGTCTTGCACCGGCGAAGGTCGCCGCCGACGACGCAGTCACCCTACGTCCTTCATGTGAAGGAAGCAGTTTACAACGCGGGACAGGCAGCGCCGGCGGAGTGAACGAATGCTGTCGCACCGTCACCAGCACTGTTTCCCAAAACAGGCTACATACGCAACCTAATCTGTCGACATGCATTACCCATGTCAGCGCGATCAAGACGCAGGACTGGATTCTTTATATCACTGTTGACAAGCGAGTGATATGCGAAGGGTGAGCGGAGTACTGAACGCACTCGGTGTCTACCCGATAAACTAGATGCCCAAACAGGTTCTCACTGCTTCCTGCGTAGCCGATTCCGAGGGCGGAGAGCATCTGCTGTCCCTCAGATGTGTACTTGCTTGCACGCCTGGGTTGTGCATGCAACCTTCCGGCGGTGTGACACGAAAGAACGGATATAGAAAGTCTCCCACTCCACGCCCGGATCGCCCGAACGACGTTGCATCCTCTTGCTTGCAGCACACAGAACATGCTTTTTGTTTTAATTTTTGTGCTCTCTCATTCGTCACCGTCCGGCACCGTTCTTCATGAAGAAACACAGTGTAGATTATACCCTGCAAGACAGAGGCCTTTCCACCACCCGGCCTATAAGGCATTTGGTGTCTCTGGGATCTCCCCGCATTCGAGGTAGAACCACACCGGGAATATCCATCTTAACTTCGAAAGGGCACGTGTTCTGTGGATCTAGAGCGAACGCACAGGACGTGTTCACGATGGCCAGAGCTTGAGATCGCACCGAGTCGTAGCGCCAGTCTGACGCCTCGCCCAGGCAAGCCTTTCTCCGGTTAACGACTCCCTCCAGTAAGGTTTGACGCTCCTTACAACGACAGCCGAAACATCGGATAGCACCCGCCCTCGTGCGTCGTCCTCATACTGCATACTGCGAAGTCCGTACACGAGGACGGCACGCCTTAAACAGTCATCGAACCGCAGCAACCATCGTCTCAACAGTGCATACGATATCCTAGAGTCAAGGCCCTACCTGTTGCACTACGGGGTTTGCGTTTCTTCTCCGCTGGTGTGCCATCAAACATTTGGGGGTCCTAGGATGCCTTCAGACAAAATACGTCAGTGGGCACTACGAGCACAAGGCAGTACGCACGCCGATACCTCCTCTGCACTACTCTACTATACTCTACCTGGGTTCTAACTATGGTGTGGGGTGTGCACAGCCTCATCTCCGCTAAACCGCGCGGTCCACCTGCAGGTACCCGTTCTCGCGCGTGTCACCACATGGACAAAATATAGGTGCACAAGTGAAGTACCAGCTGTATCCTCGATTCCTGTTCAGGGGCAGACGTCTGCACGGCAGTCATTCGTGAACTGTATACAAAGGGACACGCATGAATGGCCCCTGAATCAGTGTGCGTAGGCGCGTGCGCCCCATCAGAAAAGCTGCAATCTCGCGTTTAACGGTCGATCACCCCGACATCAGTCCATCGCGCTTCCTTTGTAATAGGAGGCCAGCGCCGACGCCGTATTGATGTGTTTCCCAAATATTTATACCTCACGTCCCACAACTACGTCAGGTTGTCTCTGTCGGTTGACCTGAACGTGAGGCATTACACTGCAACTCACTTTTCATATCATGATAAATATCATTTTTGGGCCCGTGATGGCTAGCAAAGGCGGATGAAAGGGGACCCGCGTTACCCACTGTAGGCGGGGACTGTTAACGAAGCAATAGTAACACATTCAATCGAGCCATAGCCTTCAAAGGGTAGGTGCAACGCCCAAACGTAATGCTAGCGAGGGGCACAGAGAAGCCACAGGTTCCGAGACAGCGGTAGAATGACGCTTACCGTGAATTCAACAGGTTACCTTGCACGGGCATCGTCGTAGAGTGCAGTACTCGTCTGCGTTCCTCCCCTTGATGCACGTACGCCTTAATGTCGTGTTTTGGTGCGGAGGAGAGTCGCCTGCGTTACAAGCGCACCTTTTGACAAAATACGTCGAGTCTCTCGACAACCTCCCTTTTTTGCCGGATCCTTCCAGCCCCCTGCTGGGTCTTCAGCTGGTCTACTTACAGAGAACAAGACGCTGGAATTAAACCGCCGTTGCACGTATTAGGCGAGGCACACATGTCGGTTGTTTGACATCCCCGGTAGTCCGTACGCAACTTGGTGCCTTGAAAAAGAGTTAGCCCCGCCGAGTGCTTTCGTGCATACTTCAGCATGAACGAGCTTTCGACCTTAACCGTAACACACACGGTTCATCTAATTCTTCCACATACCAACAGCTCCGACGGTGCAACTCTGGTCACGTACCGCCTCCTGTAACAGACGGCAACTCTCTAACAGAACGGTGACATACGTAGAGCAGTTCTTTTTGCTTCGCGATCCGCACGTCGTCTGAGCCTGTGTCTTAATTATCTCAACAACCTACATCCCGACGTCATCTCTCGTAGCCTTCAGAGGAGCTGACACACACAGTAACCGAATGGCTTGTGGAATTGAATGGAAAGATCAGACGACAGGTGTTCAAGGAACTGCAGGTGTCAACACGTCAACCGCTATACTATTTCTTACGCAGCTGCCGTCGCACCCTCTGAATTGGTCGGATGCACTATCGCTCCGCCCCTCTGCCCCGTGCATCAGAGAGGTCGTGTTCGCCCTACTTAAAGAGCTGTGCAGATGTACCTGGCTTGTCAATAGCCATCGGGCGGCGGCTAAAACACGCACGTACTCTCGTGTCGTTCTCATTGAGATCTCCAGCCTCACAGTAAAACAGTCAGATTTGAAGGAGTTGTATATGGATACATCTAGGCAGTGCCAAAAGCAATTTACGGACGTACGATTTCAACCTGTGGTCACTTCTACAACAACAAAAGCGCCATTTGGTAAGGATTGCCATTACAGCTTACGTGGTACAGGCAGGGTTCAGTCGGATACAGCAGTGCATGGGAAGAAATCAGCTACCATCCCCTACACTGCGGTAACATTTGGTTGGTTACCTCTCCTTGGTCCCGCCCTTTATCAGACAACGCCAACGAACCCAGACGTGGTCAGCTACACTCGTGTTTTGCCAGGGTATTGATGATCGGGAACTGTATTGAGTTTTGCGGAAAGCTCCAGTTCACTGTCCATGTGCACCAGATGTAATCTCAGCGGCCCATCCAAGGTGAACCCCTACTAGTCGCACCAATGCACTTGCCACGAGTCATGAGTGCAAATGTAAGAGGAGAACACCAAAAGACACAACGGTACGTTGCTCGTTTTTTGTGATAAAGTGGTGGGGTCGTCGTACGGCACAGTCCATTGTGGCCTCGTATTGCTTGTGCATTCTCTCCTGAAAGGCGCGTTGCAAAAATTCTATGGCGCTCCCGTTGGTGACAAGCAGTGGAGGCCTAGCGGCACGAGATAATCTACTGGATCTGTGTGTGGTAAAAATGCAGACACCAACGGTTTTCTTATTCTTTCATCTGCCCGGCTCTCCTCAATATCAGTGCTGCAGCTGCCCACTCATCTGTGGCTTTGTTTCATGCGCTGCCCTGCGTCTCCTCTGACATGCCCTCTATGCGACACAATCCTGTATTCATTAACTTTCCGCACAAGATGTGGACTGCAATAACAAACTCCACACACGCCCCGCAGTAGACCGACTCTCCTGATCGCTCGTACAGAGCTTGTTGCAGGCTGTTCGATATAGGCAGTTTCAGACGAGCTGAATACACAGGTAAAACGATGAAACAGTTGCACCAGCGCTACTCCTGCGTGCGACTAAAGAGGCGGACGGCGCCCAGTGCCCTTCCCTGCCCCCTTTGTCGGCACGAATGTCAAAGGAAGGTCAGTCGCTCGCAAGTAGAGTAGACGCTCTTAGCGAATATGTTGTCGTAACACCCATTCAGAGCAGAATCATTCTAATTCACTAACAACGAATTTGAAAGACAGAGGGTGCTAGAACCACCTCAGGTACCGGAGTCTCAGTAAACGTGGAATCGCTCTGGACAATGAGGGACATCCTGAGGCTTCCACATTCCTTGGAACACTCTAATGTCCCCCCAAACACGACGGTGCGCGTCACCTGTCCTAAACAGGTATGCTCGACTAAAACTGCCGGAATTCTGCTCTACCTGAGGGCCGCGAATTCAAACCGCTGCTCCCTACCCATTTTGAAACATGAGTCTTCGAGCGACCCGTACGTACCAAGATCAGTCCGCATTTAGTGTCTTATGCCTGGTGAGCACGAACGACTTTGGGCTCTTCCTGTATCCCAAAAGAGGCGCAATAAATGGTTTCAAACCCCTTTCGCCTCTTTGTTCGGCCGCATTTGTGCAGTCTTTTTTAGGCCCGCCGCCCTCTCGACACACTCCGACTTTACGATTTGCAGCAACCACATCCCCTTCTTTTGCCTAGACCCACGTCTGGCCCTTTATCCCTAAGGTGCAATTCGAGGTTCGCAGGCGTCTCTTGTTGCCTTATTCTCGGCAAACAAAAACTAACGATGCGCAGCGTGCATTTCGCCCGAATAAGCTCCGCAGTTTTCCACGTCTACTCGTGTAGGCTTCCTGTGGCTCACCAGGCAGATACTCAAGTGGCATCTGCGGCCATGCTTCCAGCCGCACCCACTTTCCATGAATGTTGCACCTGGCGACGGACCCCTTCTGCACCTGATTTTTTCAGTACTGCCAGAAACAATTGCCAGTATCTCTTAGTGCGGAATCTCTCGACGCTACAAAAGCGCCCCAGTTTGCAGCACAGACCGTTCTGAGCTTGCTTCTGCGTCCTTCTTTCTGCATCCCCGGCTTAGCCTCTGATATAAATACGTCCGCCCCGGACTCCTTTTCTTCTCAGCAGCTTCCGGCTGCCTTCGCGCGATCCGGAGAACACGTCGAAGGCAATAGTGTGTCAGTTTTTTCCCACCATCGAGGTACCCTGCACATCGGACTCCCAGGTGCTGCCGCAAAACTGGAAGGCGTCGAACAGCGGCTAGACACACGTGGTCTCCAGCAAAAAATGACGTCCCTTGCGATGCCTATTCGAAGAAAAGCAGACGGCAAGGCAACCTAGTGATGTAGTTCATCAGACCCTCCATCCGTCAACACGCGATCCCCCCTGTGTCCTGCTCTCTGTCATGCACAGCGACGCGCAGGCACAACAGACAACGGAGGCGTCTGTTCGAAAACAGACCACAGGAGCTGTGACGTCCCGGTGTCCAGCAGACTGCACAGCTGGACAAAAAATAAGGAGACGAAAAAAAAAGATTTGCTCCTTTACTACGGAAGCTCCTGTCGGTCGAGCAAGTGTTCGAAACCAGTGCCACACCGCAGACTCCCGCATCGCTTCAACAGGCATGTTCCTACCTCTGTAGTCTTGATGAGTGAATAGAAGATGTGTAAAGAGTGGAGTGTTTGTGCACAAACACTATGCATCTCGATGTTTCAGCACGATGGGAAGGTCCTCACTAGCAGCTAAAGAGGAAGGGAGCGCGGTGGCAACAAAAAGTCAGACGCGTCTCTCCGTGCAGCAACGCCGCATGCGGCCGCGGTTCACACTGCACAAGCTGAACAGGACTAAGACTGCTACCTTGTGGCGAGCACCGCCTGTACCGTCCTTGGCTTGTGGTACACTCAGACATTGTTTTGTAAACGCTGTACAGGGCTCATGTGTCAGCTACTTTCTTTTCAGAAGTACTCGGGGGCCTACTGCCTTCATTACCAATTCTCTCCGTCCTAAGATGTCCGCCGAGAAAGCACTGGAGGCGTGAGTTGTTTCACAGTGGGTCAGGCCCCATTCCCCATACCCATGCGTACAGTTCACATGCTTCGGGCAGAAGTCTCACCTATGTAGTTTGCACCGTGTACTGCATCCTGCCGCGTGAACCAGTAGCGAACATATATATATATATATATATATATGTTCAAATTACTCTATAAACCAGCCGCCACTGCCTTGTAGCCACTACATGCACGGATGCAGTATCCTAATCGTACGTCAGTAGCAGTACTAGCTCGTCTAAAACGCGTTTGTAGACAAACCTGCGTTCAAGAGTGGGGCATCTCTGCCGGCCACAACAGTTTGTCCACGAACGCAAGGGTCAAGATTATCGAGCACTGCAGGCAGGTTCTCCCTCCATGCTACCCTCGTACGTATCACACCAAGAAGCTGACTAGTGTTCTGGAGCTGTCGAGGGAGCGCAGCAACATCGTTTCCTGGGTTTCTCACCACAAACCGAGGTATATCGACAGTCACTTACCCTTCTCTGCGTAGACAGCAAACTGTCTAGAAGAACAGGCGAAGAGTGAGTGTAATAACAATTTCCAGGCCCCCAAAGAACGACCCTGGGTACTAAAATTGCCTCTTTGAAAGAAAAAAAGGTTGCAGAAGACATCTCGTAATATTGCGAAATCAGTAGCAGACCCAAAATATCACATCTTTCTATGGAGGGTGCATCCGCGTGTCGTTCATTAATTCGGTTAAGGCCACGACATTCACTTTTTGTCCTCGTGTGCGGTAACCACAGAGTGACGTCCGGTGACATACAGCCTTCATTCGGAAACAACCGGCGCTGCACCAGGGAGAGAGTGCGTATCTTCACACCTTCGAACGTGGACAAGCGAATCCACCTGCCCAATTTGTGTATCATAGCCGACATGAGGACAGTGCGCTTCCCTGCGGACTATGACCTACAGCTAGGGAATAACTTAATACGTCAAGTCGAACGTCCTCCGAGCTTCTGCACTTGCGTTTCCCCAGCTTCCATTCCTCAGTACACACTATTTCCAGAAAATATATCTACCAATTTCGAGAACACTTCATCTGTCCGCAGGGTCCACCTGTTCGACAATGCGAGTCTCAGGGTGCGCAGGACAGTCTAAGGGTCAACGGCTCTGCTCTGGTGCAGTTGTGATCACGGCTTGCTCTCGTGCAGTTGTGACCACGAGACAGCATCAAATACGTGCGCCGTCTTGACGGGTCTCG
>JAUBOD010088493.1:0-11588 GCA_032353885.1 Nothura maculosa | reverse complement strand
GCTAGGGAGGGTGTTGGTGTTTGTGTCAACTCCAGTAGTTGCTCCAACTATATGTGACTTCCTTGCTCCCCTTTGTGTCCTTGTTCTCTGGTTTTGTGAAGTAAAATAAGGATGCTGTATAAAGAAAAGAAAGGTGGGAGAGAAGGTAAGTGCAGTGGTAAGAGGAAAGAGTGGGCATAGTGTTGGACTAGATTATCTCTGGCAGTCCCTTCCAACCTTTAGCATTCTATGATAGTATGTAAGAGATGGAATGAGACCAGGGCATTATTAAAAGTAAGTTTGCAGGCTCTGTGTAGAGGGAATAGTAGTTTTTGAGGACAAAAGAGAGAAGAACAATATATAAAATAATTCTTATATAAAGTATGCAATATAAAATATGTAAAAACTCATTCATCAAGAAGTGGAAATTAAATAACTCATAAGAGTCTTCATTTCTTTGCTGCTAAAGCTATGTTCTTGTTCTGCTATTTTTTTTTCCTAAAGCTGATATTGATATTGGAAGTTTATGTGGAGAGATCACCTTGGAAAGTGAGCGGCCTGTGTGTGAAGCATGAGTCTCTATATAATCACAGTGACAACAGGGAAAATATTTAGACTGATGAAAAAGGAGGTGCTTTTGCAGCTGAACGTGTTTTCATATGTTTTCAACCAATGTAAGAAGGTGCTATCTGTATTTGTGCTCCTTTAAATAAGCATAAGGAGACCTGAAAAATAAAGGAGGAAACTGCCGCTTCCTAGTTGCATGAAGGAGCTTGTCAGTAAGTTATGTGCTATTCAGCCTGTGCCAGCCTGAAATGTGGAACAGAAAACACAGCAATAAAACCCACTTCCCATATTTCAGAGGAAAAAAAATCTGTTTCTCATCTGAGAAACACCAGATGATTATTTTACATGTACCTAAGTTGTGATACAAGGGTTTTAAAATCACCTGCTACTTGATTAATTAAAAAAAAAAATTATTTTAAGCTACAGGTGTGGGAGAAACTAGTATTTTATTCCTTTCAAATTAGGAAGCTTTTTTCCAGATCGTAATAAGAAACAATTAGAGTTCCATAATGTCTTTTCTGGCAGTGTTCTTCCAATGATGAACTATTCTTGTCTGCTTTGCAAGTATTAATGGTAAGTATGTTTAGAGTCACTCTGAGTTTATATTATTTTGTTCACAAACTTTAAAAAAATATATTATTACTTATTTTACTACAGCAGCCTTTTTTAAAATCAGTGATTCTTTAGCTATGGAGGACCTTTGTAAAGAAGATTGTTGTGTTCATAATGTTCTATAGACTAGAAAGACATGGAGCTGGGCTAGCAATAGCACTTTTTGATGCTTGTAGATGAACTGCAGTAAGACCCTTTCATTCAAGGTGAGAAAGGGAGGAGGGGAGGAGAAAAATGGAAACATCCGTGACTGCTAAAGCTGAATCCTCTGTGCTGTTCTAACTTCATCATGGTATCTTTCTCTTACAGTGCCTGCCTCATGCTGCAAGATACCACGGGGCAGGCCTCTGCATGGCAGTGGTAGGTGCACCTCGTGTACTCCGGGACACCCATAGTGTGTGGGTAGCAGGAAAGCATAAGAATCAATTTCTTTTGTCATCTGCATGTATTAGTTATTTACATTAAGGAATAGGTTCTGATCAAATATATAAACTTTTTCAGATTAAATATATAATCCTTTTTGCAGTAAGTGAAAAATCAAAGTAACATTTGGAAGACAGTTCAAGCAGCAGCCGATGATGCAAAATCTTTAGCTCACTCAAACATAAAGTGATAACTGATAGTGAATAAACTTAGAAATATCAAACTCAGTATTCTTCATCACTGAATATACAGTTCCATTTATCACTAGATCTCCTAGATGTGGCTCAAAAATATAAAGCCTATGTTTGAGTGAGCTAAAGAATACTGAACATAGTACTTCCTATTTATTTTTTAATTTTGTAAGTCCACCTATTAAGTTTCTTGATTCGTTTTAAGTTTTTTTAGAGGAGCATAGTTTGATATTTCTAAGTTTATTCACTATCAGTTATCACTCTGCTATCACTTAAAGCTTTCTTGAACATGAAAAAGCAGACTTATAAAGGAGGCAAACAAATGACTGTCAGGAATTGCAGACCTTGTGTTAAGATGACCATTCTGTATAAAGTGTTATTGTGTAGTAGCTGCACTATAAGAAATTCACTATAAAAATGTGAATTTGCGCAAGTGAATATATTAGTACTCTCGGATTAACTTTAAACTGATTTGGTCTGACAATTCCTCTTGCCACCATTCTGACAATTTTAGCTTGTAGATTGCCAATTACTTGATAACTCACAAATAAGACCCACAAATATAATTAAAGAACTGTAGGTCACTGCAATGCTAATATCACTTGGTTTATCAAATAAGAGGTGGAGTCAGGAAACTACACAAGGAAAAAAAAATCTCTTGTATGATTTATTCAAACAAGCTTTTATCATATACTTCATGTTTTTAATTCTAGCACTTCATGTAGCCTTAGGAACTTTACTGAACTAAACCGCATTCAACCATTCACCAATGCCATTTTTATAAGATGTCTCCAATCATGCGTTCTCATTCGGGCTCTTATGATGAGTGCCTTTAAGTTACTTCAAATAGTATTGTATTAACTACACATGGTAGAATTGGCACGGGTGCATGTGGAAGATTGTCCCCTGAGCAAATGATATAAAACACTCTGTAAAGGAAAACTTCTATTGAGGGGTAGGAAGGTGGAACAAAAACATTTTTCATCTGTTATTGATTATTCCTTCTGTTTCACTTGCTAAGAGCAATTCTTTGTATGAACTGTCACCATCTTTAGTGTCCTGTTATAGGCAAAAAGAAAACTGAGATTTAATATCACATGTTGTTTTCTTTCTTGTTTGTATATACTCTTGGCCTAATATTCTAAGACATGTGTATGGCTACCTATGTATGAGTTATTCCAGTTTTCATGCAGCTTGTCCAAGAAATTGCAGTCAGTGCAACTAGTCCAATAACCTAACGATTTATAGACACTACTGAAATCTATACAGTTTCTTTGACAACTGATTTTTAGGACAACTCTTTTGGGGGGAACCTACCAACTAATTGGCTTTTTTTTTTTTTTTTAAGAACACATTGAATGGATTTTGAACCTTGGAGTGGAGACATATTAATAGGCTCTGGGTTATCACATAAGAATGAAAAGGAAGGTTTAAAATAAACAGTCTGTTAACAGCTGTTGGAAATACAGCTTCTAAGTGAATGCTCATCAAACTGCTCCAAAGCAACTTCTTTTTAATGTGCCTGGTCTTCAAATAGTTTAACAGCACTACTTTGATCTTTCCTCCTTCCTTACTACTCCTTCAAAAGCATATGAGGTTTTGTTAAACCTTTCCTTTGTCCTTCCACAGACTGCTTTCTGCTTCTCTCTTCCTGCAGGGCAGCTGAAGGAACCCAGAATTCTTTCAGTTTTAACAGACTAATTGTCCTTGTGTATGTATGTGGTGTTGCCTTATTGAAGAGCACATAGCATTAGATTTAATGGTCTCAAAAATAAAACAACCCAAGACAGATAATGGGAGCTGCTTAAATAGCTTCTGTGGCAGCCCTGCTTGTTATTTCTGATTAAGACTATCAATGTGCTGAAACATTTCAACAAATAGCAAAACTTTTGTAAAAGAGTAGGAGTTATAAATGAGCTTCTCTGTAATTTATCAAAGCAGACTTATAAAGGAGGCAAACTAATGACTGTCAAGAATTGCAGACCTTGTGTTAGGACGACCATTCTGTATGAAGTGTTATTGTGTAGTAGCTGCATTATAAGAAATTCACTATAAAAATTGTGGCATGCATATGGTGAGGACAGGAGGGAGTTTACTTGTCTGATTGAGGCAGGAGGGATGCAGATTGTGAAAACACAGGCAGGCTCTAGTTAACTTCTGCCCTTTACAACTTTCTTCTACTTATCCTTTTATTATAGTACACTTTAATGACTTGTGGTCAACAACAATTCCATCATTCGGTATGCTGTAACAGCACTGTCACTTTTTCCCTTTCTATGGATGTCCTGCGGATCCACTAGTGCCATCCAGCTTCTGTTACTGTGGACTGTTACCACCATGAAGTCCGTTCCCTGTTGTCTTGCAAGCTGACAGTTCTCATGTGCAGAATTGGTGTGTTTGCTTTCCCTTGTGTCGCAAAATAGGTCCACACTGGCTATCCTACTAGTAGTGACTCATAAATATGCTCTGTGATATGACAAGAAGGAGCCAGGTCAATCATCTGTGGTCTGGATGGGTGCAGGTTCTTGGGCCTTGGTACCTATTGGGGCCCACTCCAAGGATGGCAGTACAGTGTCTATCAGCAAGAAGGATGCCTGGTTAGTAGATAACCAACTTCAAAGTCAACTTGTTCCATCACCAATCAAAAACCAAGGCAGTTGTCCAGCTGCTGTGTGACCATGAAGCTGATTGGCCAGTCCTAGTGTAATTCTTAGGAACTGTGGTGCACTTGCTTTTAGGCAAAAAACAGTATTGTGTCTGGGACCTTATAGGTAAACTTACAAAGGATTGGATGTCACCCTCAGATGTATCAACCTGGCACACCAGGATTGACAGGGCGGATATGTAGTGTATGTGTGTGGCTTGTGTGGTTTCTTTTGTAAACTACATAAGGATTTGCTGATTACAAAGTAAACGCACCTGGACTATCCCACTAGTAGCCCCTGCTCCTTTCATGCCACCTCCTCAGGTACCCTCAGAAATGCTGTGACGGGTACAAACCTTTTTGTGGAAGGTTGTGCAAATTGTTCTAGCTGGTTCTTTCTAGGCTCTGGTAGGCTGGCAAGCCTTGCATTCAGTAAATGCTGTAATTTCTGTCATTGTAATGCCTGCCATCTTCTATACTGAGGCTTGAAAAGGTGTTCTTTCTCAGCTTAAAAAGTGGGGAATTTTTGTATTTAGGAAAAGCTGGCAATCCCATTTATGTGGTGGTATTGCATCTGAGGCAATTTCTCATATATGCTAATACACTAAGGATGTGGGATTTGCTTTGTATTTGGAGAATATTTGTGACCTCTCATCTTGATAGATCTCTGGACTCCTTTGTTTCCACATCTAATGATAGAACCAGATGCTGACAAACTTGTCTTTATACCTACTGAACAATTGTCTATCTCTTTTTCCCCTTTTCATGATTGTCAGGTTGTTAAGTCTTTTTTGTTTTTTGATAGCTAATTAAAATGTACTAAAGATGAAAGTTTTATATACACACACACACACACACATATATGTAAAGCTTACTTGCTCTGTTCAGTTAAGCATCTTTTCTATATCACACAACTTCTACCGCTTCACACAGCACAACTTACATCAAAGAGAAACTATGCTAGAGAATACTCAAATCTCTTTGAACTGCAGATCAGGTAAATACCAGGAGATGCAGGATGATGTTGCATATTGTATAAAGCGCATGCTTAGAGGGGATTATGTCACAAAGTCTTGCAACAGGTAAATATATACATTTTAATAATAAATAAGTTGCATTCTGTCAGCTTGCTCAGTTGTGTATAGGCTTTTGCCTTTTCATCAACTCTTGATGTCTGTTTTACTTCTAAAAATACTGTCAAATTGGAAAAAAAAAGACTCTCTGGTCTGGAAGGTCTGTTGTTGTTGTTGCAGGAACATGTGATAATTGCAGTTAAAGTACATAAAACAGGATGAGCATGAAAGGAAAGAGTTTAATGATCTACCTGAGGTTTCACAGAGTTCAGCTGGATACTTGGATTTCATTTTGAAGTATCCCACTCCCCAGGGCAGTGTCCATCTTGATGAGCTGCCATATAACATCAGAATTTTGTTCAAAGTGTCTGCAGAAGAAATGTGCAGTGTAAGGATTGCTATGAAATACTGATCTAAAGGAGCTTCTAATAGTTTAAGTCCAGTAGAAGTTTACAGTAACCTTGAACTTGACTGTTTGTATTTAAGATACTTTTACAACTTTGAAAGTTTTCTGCTTGACTGAGAACCACTGAGGAGCATCATCAGTTGTTCTCTCAGCAATGGTTTGTTTCTGCATTCCTTTGTAAACTTGATTATCCTAAAACTGTACTTCTCACTTGCAAAAATGTGCATATGAAATACTGTATTTGTTATTTTTCAGGTCATGTTTGCTCAGCTATCCATTCTACAACATGATTTTGTCTGCTGTCCAAAAAATTTAATTTCCATAATTCCAGGTTGAATTTGGCATGATGTGTGTATTTGCAGATACAGTGCCTCAAAAGACCATGTCTTATCTGACAGGTGCCTGACAGAAAGGTCAGGAAAATAAGCAGATGGTCAGGTGAAGCAGGAAGGTCTTGCCTGAAAGCAACATGGGGCCCAGCTTTTAGAGTTTATTAAAATATTGAGCGTCACTTTGAACCCCGTCCAGAAACCTAGTGCTCATTTCTGAGCCCCAAGAAAAATGAAAATCCCCTATCTGCAAACTTAGGACAGTGGGGTAAGCAATGGGATAAAGATGTGAGCTAGCAGAACTAGAAAAGGCAAAGGATGAGAGACAGAAACAAAGGCACAAAATATCAATTTGGAAATACAGACAAAGAAAGAAAGCTGTTTCCTGTTAATGCCCTCACAAGCTGTGTCCTGTGCTAGTTATTTTCACCTGCGTTTAGTGGATTTGCATAATGTAGCTAATAGCTTGGGACAGTTAGCATTGGTTTCTTGCTCTTTCTCACTCTGTTTTGGTTTCTCATAATTTCTCCTATTTGTTCTACAGGAGTTATACTTAGTCAAAATAACATATTTCTGATGACATTTTATTCATAGAAAATGGATGCAGTTTGGTTCCCCATGCCAGCATGACTCTCAGGACTGCATGTCCCTCAGCTTTACTTAGAGATCCCACAGGAGCCACCTATGAATTAGGCTTGCTCTGACCTGCCCATCGTGTTGTGCTCTAGTCAATGCCAAGTGATCTCCCGACTTCTCAGCTGTACATGGAGTGTATCTGCCACAACTTGTAGTGCAGAGTCCAGGATGGGCATGTGGAACAGAGCTGAGGGTGAGAGCTGGAATTTGATGTGCTTGTTACATAGCACTGCTGCTCATCTCTAAGTTAAGCATTTTCAGAACCATTTTTTTCTAACTTTATCCAGACAATTGGAACTACTAATGCCTTGATACACACTGTCAGAGGAGAAAAATACATGAAAATCATTCCTGCTGTCTTTCCTGTGGATACCTATAGATGCTGAAGAAAAGGGCCTGTAAGCTGTAGTCTTGTTTTGTATTCCAGACTGTTTCTTCCCTTCAGTGAGGGGAAACTGTCTCTAGCTCCCTCGTAATGATTTTGGTAGACTTCAAATTCTCACCCTTGAATTCTGAAGTAACTCGGGAGGAGGAGTAGCTTTGCAGTACTGAAAGTTGAGAGGCACCTTGTTGTCACAGATTGGGATTTTCCAGCTGGCAGAGAGAACTTTCAGCCAGTCAACATGTGGCACCTGAGTAGGGGTGGATTTTTGATGTCATGCTATAATGCCTTCTGCTTGTATGTGCTTGTGTTCCCCTTGAAAATTACCACCTAATGGAGGTGAGAGAGAGATTTTGCTGCTCTGTAGCAAAAGCAATAGAAATCCAAATAATCATGTACTGCTTCATCTCGTTGCTTTGGTGGAAGCTTTTCTGTATTACCAAGTGGAGAAAACATCCCACAGCTTCTTGCATTAGGTGGATATTGTCATTACCAGCCAGGATTAAGTGTTTTGATTCTACCTGTTTTTAGGTAAGGGGGAAAAAACAAACACACAAAAAAGGCAGAAAAAAGTGGCTTTATTGTGAGTTATATCAAAGTCTGCATCAAACCTACTATATGTGCCTTTATTAAAAAAAAAAGGGCCGGGAGGAAGGGGACAGGCAGAACAGGAAATTAAGTTACTCAATATGATACTGCCTAATTTCCCTCCCTTTCCTATCCCGACCAGTTTGGCAGAAGTTATTTTCTTTTCTTGGTTCCTTTGCTTATATACTACTTCACCACTTTTCCTATTTGCCTGTAATACAGTTTTCAGAATGGATCCCATTCTCTTCCCAACTATACATCTGGTAACTGTAGGACTTAATTTTAGCATTTCAAATGATGTACTGTGTGTGTGTGTGTGTGTGTGTGTGTGTGTGTGTGTGTGTGTGTGTGTGTGTGTGTTTTCCACCCCTCCTTCTTCCTCTCTCAAAAAAAAACTTGGAAAAGCTAGACCCAGAAGCCGAATAATTTATTTGCTTTTCAGTCATCAAGTAGCAAGAGTTGAATGTTGGTGATTGAATATTTCACTTTTGCATTATAAGAAAGAAGTTTTGTTTGACATCAGTCTGCAAGATCTTTTGCTCCTTTTAGGTTGACCTTTTAATGTTGCACTGTTTGGTCCCAAGAGTGTTTCTCGAGGATGACCAAAAATTGAAAAAAAAAATATCCCATTTCTTTCCCTGCCATGTCAGATCACCAGGGCAAGGTTATTTTCTTCCCTAACCTCAAAATACCTCCTTTGTAAAAATCTTCAGATGAATATATCTAAAGCATATTTTGAGTGTGGCTTTTTTTTTTCCTCCTCAAATTTGCTGAAAGGCTCAGTCTGCTTGTGTAAAATATTCCATTTTCTGCTGTGTAACTACAGCTGAAATAGAAAGGGAGGTGCGGTTATCCCAGGCAATGTGACTAACAGTTTTGTTGTTGCTCTTTTGTAACAAAGCAGAGGGCATCTCCAGTGAAAGTGGAGCATCTCACCTTTTGAGCCCTGATGTGTTTGCCCTTTGATTACAGGAATATTTGCAAAGACATAACCCTATTTCAAATATGAGAGACCATTAATTATTTGATGCATCTGCCAAGTTATTTTCATTTAACAAAGTTGATAAGTTAATCCAGTCTTCCAGAAAGCCCAGTAAGATTGTATTTTGTCTATCTGTACAACTAAACATCCTTTAGAGAGACTACAGAGTATATGCCTGGATACCAACCAAACCGGGTACTTGAGGTACTAGGGACTTCCTAAATATTGGAAGCTTCCAAATGTTTCAGATGGGTCACTAAGGAACACTAATTGCTTCTGGTTAGCTTTATTAGAAGTATCAGAAGCTTTTGTACCTCAGAATGATGGAAACATCTCTGCACTACGAAAACACTTGGCTTCCTTAGCTTGATTTCTCCTAGCATGTCTTTCAATGGTTGTTTCCAAATCAAGTTTTCCTATCCCCTGGAGTTTCTTTCTTGTTACAGCAATATTAGGACCCCTCTGAGTTTGCAACTTGAATAACTGTCTCTGAACCCCCTGGCCCTTTTCCATTTCCAGTCATTGTCCTTCATATACCTGACAGTGACCTTTTGGGTTGGTTGGAGGAAAATCTTTCACCTTTGCAGCTTAATAATACAAAATTCTTTTTCCAGTCTGCTGAAGTTCATCTTTGTTTTCATTGTTTGTCCAACAATGTTTGTGGTGGCTGATTATATCTGCTGCTGCTTCCATCTACTGGTGACCTGAATATTGAATTGGTATTGGACAAAACCATAGAAAAGACAGCTATAAATGTTGTCATTTGTTGGACTCTGTTCCAGTGTGTGTATTCCTTCCAACCAAAGTGGTCTTGAGAAGCTCACCAAGACAAAAGTAGTCTGAAAAGCAAAGTTTCAAGTATTTTTATCACTTTAGGCAGTGAGTCTCTATTATGATTTTCAGTCCTTGGTTCCTTTGTAATGTCTGTGGCTGACTTATGATGAATGCTAGTGGGTGCTTGTTGTTACCGTAGCTTGAGCAGCTGCTTAAAAATGCTTCCTATTTCTAGCTGTCTGACTGATACTCAGGATTAAGGTCTATAGTTATTTACCTTCCTCATAGTGCTTGGTATTTGAAACATGAACTTTGCATACTAGTTACCTACCTGAAACTTCCTATCAGAACCAAATATCTGATGTTCTTGAATTACGATTTCTAGCTTTTAATAGGGAAAAAATGCAAGAAGTATTTACCCAAATTCTGATTTTCAGATAAGCATTTCTTTCCCCTCCACCTTAATTTTGGCTTTGGATTGGTAACCAATTGCACCAAGGTGTTGTAGATGAGTGCATAAAACACTTTATTTTGTTTGAAAGCATCAACTTCTGAACGCTGAAATCATGTTTCTTCCTGTCGTGAGAAAACAAACCAGTGAACTGGGGAGCCTCTGGTAAATGCTTAAACGTGAGCAGGCTTAATTGCTGTACAGCAATTCAGTAGAGAATATACTTGTCACCTTTATTCTTCCATTATTTATAAGTGTAAAGCTTCACAAATAATGAGATCCTTAAATATTAAATAAATCCTTAAGTATTTATTAGAAGTCCTAGTATTTAATAAAAGATATAGTTGTTGAAAAGCAGAATATTTGAGTGAATTTTAAACTTGAATTGCTATTTTTGCTACTTTAACGTACATGAAAGACTGGTATGAGAATTATGTTGCTTTAGGTAATTCTAGGTAATCTAGGTATTTTTAGTGTCAGTGTAAACAGGTAATTGTTTGGAGTGTATTTTTTCAAGTTTTTTTAATATTTTAGAACAAAATTCAACTCAAAATGCCCATAAACTAGAAGATGTATTGAATGTAACCTGTGAAGTTATGCATTCATCTCATACTCCAGAAAAGTCTCCAAGAAAAAAAAAAGCAAAAACTTTTTGCTCTTCCTGCATAATAATGGCTGTAAAGAGGCAAAGGCAGAACTGCAGCTTTGAAAAGTATTTTTAAGAGGCTGTTTTTTAGCAATATGTCTACCATGGATTTTGCTGCTTAAAAAATAAACTACACCCTTCTGAACAACCCAAATCTAGGAGTGTCTCTAGTATGAATAAAATGACATTGATTAACCATTTTTTAATGGAAAGCACCAATTTTGAACCTAGTGCTGCTGGCACGCTTTCAGATTGAAAGTGATGTGCTCTGACACTTGTGGTGTAGCTGCACAGCAGAAATATTTGAGAGCTTCAGCAGCAATTGATTTTTGATTTTTTTTTTTTTTTGTAAGCTTAAAAAGTACCTGGAATTTTAAGTAAGGTAACTTGGTCTCTTGTTTTTCTAAACTCAGAAAAATAAGATACTGTAATATTTTCTTTCCTGGTTATCTAAAAAATATTTCACTGTAAGTGCATTAAAAATGCCAAGTGTTTTGCAACTTCAGAATTTCTTATCATTGTCTTGACTGGAACATCTCAATGATTCAAATGAATTTTTCCTTCCTTTCCTTAATTTTTCCTTCCTTTTCCTTCCTTCATTTCCTTCCTTATCTCTTTTTAATTAACTATGAATGATCAATATAATCTTTCTTTGTTTTTGAAAATGTTTGTAGATTTCTTTAGAACCATTTATCAAGTAAAGAAACTTTAACCCTCCCAAGCTAAGAGGTTCTGTCCGAGAACTGTAATGTTTCAACCTCTGTGATCTGTTTTACCATGCTGTAAGGGAGAACACTTTTTCTGCTTGTCTTTTACCCTGTCCATTTACATCCCTAAATCATAGGTCTTGCTACATGCTGACATACAGGTTTCTACTTAAGCTGGAGTAGCTTTGTGCTACTGTA
>JAUBOD010088492.1:0-11632 GCA_032353885.1 Nothura maculosa | reverse complement strand
CAGGTCCCTCTCTTCAGAGCTGCTCTCCAGCAGGTCGACCCCTAATCAGTACTGGTGCCTGGGGTTATTCCTCCCCAAAATCCTGTGTTCTTGCAAAGTCTCCAAAGGAGGAGAAGTGTGTGTGTCTGCGGCATGTCCCACAATGTGGTCAAGAGGCCAATAAGTCTGTAGTGAGACAGAATTAAACACAGAGGAGCTCTTCCTTTGCTTTAGCAGTGGCTAAAGCTCTTGGCATGACAGGGGCTAATGATGTGTCTTGGAGCGTGTCCTTGTAAATAACCCTGCTGTTCTCTTTGCTGCGTGGACAGAAAGCCTCAAAATGGGCATCCAGAGCTTTCCTCTGGCCATGTGGTGCCCCCCTGGCTGTTTTGGTGTGGAGGGAATTGCTGTCTCCATTGATGCCACAATAACCAGGCAATCCTGGAGCTTCTGCTGCAGAGCTGCCTCCTGCTGCAGAAACAGGTACCCAGTGTGTGAGCAAGGGCTGAAGATGCAGCTCCCTCTGTGCTCACACAACTTCTCACGTTGTGTATTTGCAGTGTGCTCCCACATATCCCAAAGTCCTGCACACAGGCAGCAGCACAGGATGGGAGGAGAACATCGGTTGCTCCCCGACTACCAGCTGCAGGGCCAGGGAATGATTTCCCTGAAGAGGGAGAAGAAGTAGGTGCTGCTGATGTATGAGGTGCTTGTTGTGCCTGCCTGAATTATACAAAAGCATCAGCCGATGGGCAGAGGATGTACAAGACCCCTCCAATGTGTTTCTTTGAATCCACACTGTCTTTGCCAGGGGCTTGCTTTCAAAGACATCATTTGTGCTCTATTTTTAAATGCATCTGTTGTTTCTGTATGCTGAGAGCAGCTGAGTGGACTTGGAAGCAGAGCACTAACCCTTTGGGATTTGACTTATAGATTCAGACAACCATTGAGAAGAGGGCTGAAGAACTGCCCGTTCTTCAGAAAGTCTTTCAGTGTTACCTGGGAGGAGATGGGTGTGTGTCTGTGACCTATTCCCTCTCGGACATAATGGAGGAGATGGAAACTCAGGCCCAGCAACAGGGCACTGAACAGAAAGGCAGCGTATGTGCCAGCTCCAGGTAAAGGCTGGGATTCCTGGATAGCAGAGGTCCTACAAGGAGTCAAACTCCCTATCCCGGAGGCACTAGGTTGGACAGAGCACCCTGAGAGTTCTCACAACATGGGATCGATCTGGGTTCCACTCTGACACTAAGTACCTCTCCTCACCCCAAGCAGAAGCCAAGCACACTTTTGGAGGGTGAAAATGGGACCAGGGTGAGGGAAGCTGGGGAAGGACAGAGATATCACTGCTGCCATGGCCTCGATTCACCATTAACAAATAAGACTAGCCTTGGATGAAACTTCCTTTCCACCCAAGGGGTAGCTCTTGACTGCTCAGCACAGGCTTCAGCTTTAGGATCTACAACTCCTTAAGAGTTGACAACAACGGGACCCCTCCATGGTTCACCTGAAGCTTTCCAAACTGCTCCCCAATGGTGGAGCCCAGAGCCAGGATCCCCTCCAGTCTCACCCCAGCAGGCCCAGCCGCCGGCTGACGAGCTGCAAGGGGGACCTTGTTTGGACACAGGGGCCTGTGTTACATGATGGTGAGCAGGGAGATGCCATCAGAAGCACATGCAAGCAAACATGGCCTGAGTTACTGTGTGGTACTTTTCTTCCTTTCTCCCTATGCATAACGCAGCCTCTTCCTTTCTCCCTCCTCAGCACTGGCAAGACAGCAGGAAGAAGAAACAGAAGATCATCTGTGATGCCACCACAAAGAAAGTTTTATTCTTTTGAATTAAACCATATCCCCCAACTGATATGGACTATTTTTGGGTGGGTTTGGAGTGAGGGTCTCAAGGGCCAGCAGGGAAATCTCATAAGCAGGAGAGTTGGGGCCAGGAGGGTCCATGGCAACAAATTCTGTCTGAGTGCGGATGTGTAACCTGTGTGGTGACAAAGGTGACCTGACCGTCTCTCTGGGGCCTGTTGGCACTGGTTGCCCTTGGTGGCCCTGAGCAGCCTCCCCTGGGCCCTGCGGTCACCCCTGCCCATGGGCCCAGATGCCCCTTGTGCTCAGTATGTGACCCTTATTGCCTGTCTGAGCAAAGTGGGTGGGGGGTCGCTCTGCTGTTCCCACACTGGGCTCTTTGCCTCTCCATGGGGCCAGTCGGCACAGCCAGCCCCTTCCCAGGACTGTGCTGCCATTCAGAGGGACCTAGACAGGTTGGAAAATTTGGCAGAGAGGAACCTCATGAGGTTCAACAAGGACAAGCACAGGGTCAGGTCACTTGGGAGGAATAACCTCAGGCATCAGTACAGATTACGGGCTGACCTGCTAAAGAGCAACTCCACAGAGAGGGATCTGGGAGTCCTGGTTAACACCAAGCTAGTCATGAGCCAGCAGTGTGCCCTTGTGGCCAAGAAGGCCAAAGGGATCCTGGCTGCATCAGGAGAACATTGCCAGCAGATCAAGGAAAGTGATCCAGCCCCTCTACTCAGCTCTGGTGAGGCTGCACCTGGAGTGTTGTGTGCGACTCTTGGGCTCCCTAGTATAAGAGGGACATGGAGCTTCTCGAGAGGGTCCAGAAGAGAGCAACAAAGATGATTAAGGGACTGGAGCATCTCTTGTATGAGGAAAGATTAAGTGATCTGGGCCTGTTTAGCCTGGAGAAGATTGAGAAGGAATCTTATCAACAGGTACAAATAGAATGTAAAGAGCCAAATTCTTCTCAGTGGTGGCCAATGACAGAGCAAGGGGTATTGGGGTAAGGGGTAACAATACAAATTGAAACAGAGGACATTTCATATGAGGAAGAACTTCTTTACTGTGAGAGTGACAGAATACAGCACCAAACTGCCCAGGGAGCAAAAGAAAGATCTTCTTTGGAGATCTTTCTTTAAAACCCACCTGGATATGATCCTGTGGCATGCGTTCTAGGTGTCCCTGCTTGAGCAGAGGGGTTGGACTAGATGATCTCTAGAGGTCCCTTCCCACCTCAAGCATTTGGTGATTCTGTGTGTGTGATCTCTGCTGATGAAGGGGAAGGCAGGTGTCCTGCTTCCACAAAGCTTGTGAATATTATTCAAATGAGAGAATCCTGCGGACAAGTGGCCAAAACCAAGGGTTTTTTTTTTCTTTTTACAAGAATGTGACAGACCAAAGTAACAAAGAAAGAAACAACACACAGCTTTGATATCAAATGTCGTATAAATTATGAATGGAGGCATGTGGGAGCATTATTGATGCTAACGTACACATAGAACCAGCTTCCTTAGTGCATCCTTCAGCTCCTTGCTCCTCAAGCTGTAGATGAAAGGATTCACAGTAGGAGGAATCACAGCATACAGAATAGCGACCAGTAGATCCAGAGCTGTGGAGGAGAAGGAGGGGGGCTTCACATAGGCAAATGTGAGAACACTGACAAACAGGGAGACCACAGTCAGGTGAGGGAGACACATGGAAAAGGCTTTGTGGCGGCCCTGCTCAGAGGGGATCCTCAACACAGCTCTGAAGATCTGCACATAGGACAAGATTATGAAAACAAAGCATCCAAATATTAAACAAAGACTAACAACAATAAGCCCAGCTTCCCCAAGGTAGGAGTCTGAGCAAGAGAGCTTGAGGATCTGGGCAGTCTCACAGAAGAACTGTTCCACCACATTGCCTTGGCAGAGTGGAATAGAAAAAGTGTTAGCTGTGTGCAGGACAGCATAGAGAAAGCCAGTGGCCCAGGCAGTTGCTGCCATTTTAACACAAGCTCTGCTGCTCAGGAGGGTCCCATAATGCAGGGGTCTGCAGATGGCAACATAGCGGTCATAGGCCATGATTGTAAGGAGAGAAAACTCTGCTGAAAAAAAAAAGAGAAGCAAAAATATCTGTGCAGCACATCCTGAGTAGGAAATGATCCTTGTGTCACTCAGGGAATTAGCCATGGATTTGGGGACAGTGGTGGAGATGCAGCCCAGGTCGAGGAGGGAGAGATTGAGGAGGAAGAAGTACATGGGGGTGTGGAGGCGGTGGTCGCAGGCTATGGCTGTGATGATGAGGCCGTTGCCCAGGAGAGCGGTCAGGTAGAAGCCGAAGAAGAGCGAGCAGTGCAAGAGCTGCAGCTCTCGTGTGTCCACAAATGCCAGAAGGAAGAACTTGTTAAGGAAGGTGCTGTTGGACATTATGCTCTCCCTGGCCAAAGAGAACTGTCCAAAGAAGAAATGGAGAGCTAAGTAGACACTTAAAAACAAAACAGAACAATAAAATGAAACAACAGAAAGACATTCTTCCTACAATTCCTCTTTTTGCCCCTATTTACTGAGAAAGTCTTTGTGCAACACTCTTGCTTGAGCTCAGCTTTCCACTGCCTGAATGTGGTCTGAGGAGCAGCCACCTCTGCCCTTGGGCTGCAAAGGAGTCAGTCCTGCAGTACCATAGTCTGAATGAAGGAATGTGGGTGACTGGATCTGATATTCACAATTTCTGATCATGTGAAAGGGCTCTAAGCAACAGAGGCTTGTTTTAATGATTTATATATATATATATATATATATACACATACACATATATATATGATTATGTATTTTAGATGTCTTTTGTCACCTCTGGGAGTGTTCCTCAAGGGTAGAAATCCTTGGAATTTCTACCTCTTCCTGAGAGGAAAGGATTCACTACCACTTGGTGCAGAGTGAGGACAGTTTGTCCATCTATTGCTCTCATTCCAAGAAGTCCTGTATTTACACCCCTTTCAAGTAGATAATGATCACTCTCATATGTTGCCCTAACAAGAAACCGGACACTGCTGAGAGAAGGAATATCCAGTTTCAAAGTACACATCTCCTAATTTTCTGGCACCTGAGAGAAGTCTCTGCATTCCCCTACTAGCCAAAGTTTCAGCTTTCAAACTGGACTGGACTCTCCTTAAGGGAGAGCCAACTCATCTCCCAACCCCATGGAATGCATTTCCTGGAGTCACACAGGTCAATAGGGGTCCAGGGCAAACTCGCTCCCACGCAGTCCCTCCTGTTGCCCAACTTTCATGATCCTAATGACAAGGGAGGCAAGGAGAGATCGATGGGCTTTCAGGACTGCCTTCACCTTCCCCAGCTGGGCATGCCACCTCCAAAGACTGCAGCAGTGCAGGGGTGCAAGGTAGCTATTCTCAGCCCCTTTGACAGGTAGTACAAATTGGGACCACAGCAGGAGCAATGCCCCTCTCCTCTGACAGGGACCTGGCTGCACAGGAGGTTGATCATGCCCTAGACTCCAAGGCTGTCAGAGGTCAAGCTCTACTAAGTAGGAGAGGAGACACAGGTTTGCTCAGAGCAAGATGCCTGCAGAGACACAGACTAACTGTGACTTGACCAAGTCCATCCTCCCTTGACAATTCTCTTAGCAATTCCCTCTAATTCTCTACCCATCTCTGCTGCTTGCAGCTGTCCCTACTGGAGCTGTTTGTCTATCCCAACATCTTTCCCCAGTCAGTGCTCACAGACCCCAGCCCAACCCCTGCAGACTCATTTCTGCCCTACAGATAACTCCTGGCTCAGGGCACTGTATCTTCGTGCTTACAAGTGCTAAGGAACAGGGCCCAGAAAGACCAAAGAGGCCACAAAGGTGATGTTGGTTTGACCCTAGGCTGAGGTGCAGACCCTTTGCACACCAGCGTGCAGACCCTGCCTTCAGCCCCCTGCAGCCATTCCCTAATGAAGGCAGTGATGCTCTCTCCCTCTGATGCTGTGACAGGGGATCTCTGCTCTAAAGCACCAGCTGCTCCATGCAAGGGGAACTGTCAGAGCCACCCTGAGAGATGCTTCCAGCCATGGGATGTGCTAGCTTTGGAAGATCCTTACAGGAACCTCAGCTGCTTTGTCATGCTGCCAGAGACTTACTGTGTTGAGGATTGTGAAGAGTCCTCCTCCAATGAGCTTTCCTCTGTGATTCCACCTCACAGTGTCTTGAACATCTCTCTCTCTTGTGTTGTCTTGTCTTGTCAGCCACAAGGCTTATCCCGGCATCCATAGACAGTTTCTGGAGCCCTGTTGTGCTCTGCAAAAGAGCTGGTCCTGGATAGAGCTGTGTCTCTGCAGTGCCTGCACGGGTGTCATGAGCTGCCCTGTTCTCAGCAGTCTGACCCAGCTCAGGAGCAGTGGCCCAACCAAAGCTGGGATGCTCTTTGTACCTTGTGTACCCTTCAGCTGTCCTTGGAACAGCAGTGCTGTCAGCTCCTGAAAGGCAGCAGGTGATCCCTAGGGAATGCACTTTGAAGTAAACTAAAATAATGACCTATGTTGCCTCTTGCATTCCTTAGAGATCAATCCTGGCAATGAGTTTTTTTCTTGTCAGTGCATGGGTGCCCAGAAGAAATCTCTTTTCTTCCTATTAGTAGAGAGGACACCTAGACAGCTACAGAGATTCCTTTTGCCCTGCTTTGCTTAGTGATTCAGAGCAATCCGTCTAGATGTCAGTTCTGGCCCAAGGTACAGGGGGATTCAGCTTACTTTCACGCACACCACAAAGCTACAGGAGGTGGTACTCCTCTTGGCAAAGTGTATATATGAACAAAATAAACGTATCTGCCTGTGAGTATCTAGTCTAAATTCACACTACCATCAGGGCAGTGGACTCACTCAGGTACCACCAGACCTCTCAGGTGCAGGAGGCTCCGAGATATGCTAGTCCCAGCAAGCTCAGCTAGAGCACTGCTTACGCACCCACATTATTGTGTACCTTCATGAACCTGTGTTGGCGGGGCCTCATCCCCTAGGTATCATGCATATGCTATGTGATCACTCTCAAGATGATCTGCTCCATAACTTTCCTCAATACTGAGGTCAGGCTGACAGGCCTGCAGTTCCCAGATGCACCCTTCTTGTAGGTGCGCATCACACTGGCAAGTGTCCAGTCATCTGGGACCTCCCCTGTTGACTAGACTACTGATAGGTGATAGAGAGTGGCTTTGTGAGCACTCCATCAGATCCCTCAGAACCTTTGGGTGGATCCCATTTGGCCCGATAGATTTATGTGTTGCCAAGCGGAGTAGTAGGTCACTAGCTGTTTCCTCCTGAATTACGGGGTTTCCTCTGCTCTCCATACGTGTGTTCTAGTTCTAGGGACCACGTACCTTGAGAAGAACTCATCTAGATGTTAAATACTGAGGCAAAGAAGGCATTAAGTACCTCAGCCTTATCCTCATCTTTGATGACAATGTTCCTCATTGCATCCAATAAAGGAAGGAATTTCTCCTTGGCCCTCCTCCTCTTGTCACTGTTTGTGTAGAAACATTTTTTGCTGTCTTTTACAGTGGTAGCCAGATTGTGTTCCATCTGAGCTTTCACCTTTCTAACTTCCTCCCTACATGCCCTAGTGCCTTCCTGAGTTGTGTGTCTCTTCTTCCAAAGGTGGTAAACTCTGTTTTTTCCTGAAGTCTGGGGAATAGTTCCCTGTTCAGCCAGGCCTCTCTTCCTCCCCTCCAGCTTGTCTTTTGGCACATGAGGATGATGAACTCCTGGGCCTTTAGGATTACCTTCCTGAGAAAAGTTCAGCCTTCCTGGACCGCTTTGCTCTTCAGGACTACAAAGGGGCTCTCCCAGTCAATGGTCTAAACACTCCAAAGTCTGCCCTCCAGACCTCAGGACACCTCTCCTGACTTCACTAAGAACTGAAAACCTTATCATTTCATGGTCACTTAGCTGTAGCTATGATGGACTTGGCCTAAAGGCAGAGATGGGATCCAGTTATTTGGACACTGTTAGGAAACTTGAGATGCCCTGTGGCACTTGCCCAGTTGCAGCACCAAAGAGGCAGGAGGATAACAACTGGCCTCGCCTGTTCCGCTGTGTTATTCCACATACAGTCCTGTAAGCAGCTGGCCTCATTTGTGGGGAGCATGCATCCCTCATAGCAACCATGCTCTTCTCCTCAGGATCACACACTGGTGGTGGGATTCTCCTTACCCAAACTAAAGTGAGCACAACACAGAGGTTTGCATGTGCACTTCTCGTCTAACCTCCCATTCTCCAACCTCTCCACTGCAGACGGAGAATGAGCATCAGCTTCTCACACACAAACATCTACTGACAGTGGAGAGATTGACATTGCCCAAGCCACGTACCAGTGCCAGTTTCTCTTGTTGTGGTTTGAAATGGGGGCAAAATTAGTAACAGACAAATCCCCTTGCGTTCCAGCTGATTCTCAAAGGTTAGAGGGACTGGTGGTGGTTGGACTCATCTCTTCATAGGGACACCAAATCCTATGATAACTATAGGCCCAACTCTAGCAGCACCCACTGCCAAGTGTAGGTTAGACTGCTTTTCAAACAGTGAATAGAGATCACAAATAGTACGATTTATTCGAAGGCAACATTTGAAAACATGTTTCTGAAGTTTGTACAGGAAATTTTCTACTACAGCACAGGGTTCTTAGCTGGCACCTTGTATAAAAATGCACCATCATCACTTACTCCAGAAGATGGGAGAGATCTTTCAACCTTCAGGAGTCTCCTCAGGTACTGCCCTTACCCAAAAGAAGGAAAGAGAAGACCGTTGACTGAACCAGAGGTTAAAATGGAGTCTTCCTTCTCCCCCTTTCCCTCCTTAGTTCAGAAGGAGAGCATGAAAGACTCTAGTCATACTTACTTTTGTTATTGATTGGTTTAAAAGTCTCTTGAGTCAACTGAAAATCTAGAGAGCATGCTCAGTGAGGGGTGGTCATTCCCTGGAAGTGAGTAACTTATGGGATGGTGGTATGCGCTAGTATTATAGTGAGATTAGAATGAGGAAAAAAATGAGCAAAGTCCATTGGAAGGGACTGATCTGCCACCATTGCTGGACCAGCACCAGACATCTTATCGTACTATGCAACTTGCCAGCTGCATGGTATGACCAGGTTGCCACCTCTGCAGGGAATATAACAGAGTTTGGCCATGTTTCCTGGTAGGCCTTGGTGGCAGAAACAACAGCCACAGAACATAGTGTGTAACATCCAGCGCGTAGCATACAGCATATAGCACATACCATGTGCTTCCTGCTTGGTCAGTTTGTGGTGAGACCAGGTTTCTGAGGCCTTGATACTGCCGGGAAAACCTCCAGCTCTGCAGATGGACAGCAGAGATGCTCCCATATCCAAGCCTGGAAAGAAACAGAGCTAGTCCATGCAGCCATGCCAGGACATGCATCTGCTGCCTGAGCTGAGTCTGAGCGCTTTAGAGCCTGTGAGGGAGGTGCCTGGAGATTGAGTAGGGACAAGATGTCACTGAGAAAGGTCCAGGGTCTGAACAGCCTGCAATCCTGCCATGCTGTGGCTGCATCATTACCATATTTGCTGTTCATATGATCAGAAAGTGAGAAAAGATTTAGGGAGAGGAGAGCTATTGGGTTTGTGAGTGTAGGTATACGTGTGGAGATCTTGGTGTGTTAACTGTTGCATCATTGCAGCACACTTGGATGTAGATGGGACACATATTGCCTAAAGGCAGTGGTGGCAATCCTTTGTTTGGTAGCAGGGGGGAAATCTGAAATATCCTGGTGTATTTGCTCACTGATTATTCCAAAAGGACACATTTTTTATTGTTGCCCTTGGGATGTATTTGCTAGAAACATGGTGCTATGTTGGACATCCCTATGAATCTGATCTGGTCCTGCAGGCCTGTTGCCATTGCATTAAATCAAGTGTCGGCTCTGAATTAATTTCATGAACTCTTTGCAATGTCAGAACTTATGTCGGTCTCAGCTGCACAGAGGCATCAAATGTAGGGAAGGGAAAACTGCCGGTGAGTCTGTGGAGCACAGCAGATGTAAGTGAATCCCACTGCATCCAGGAGCTTCTCAATGGGCACTGAGTGCATTGATTAACTCCCTGTGAAGAGCCCATGGAGCAGGAGGAAATGAAGCAGCTTCCACCTCCTGTGCAGCTCTCCTGTCCACTTATATGATGAGGGCAGCGGATTCTGCAGTGGGTTATTTTCCTTTCACAGATATTGGTCTCCTGATGAGACCAACTGCAAGGCTGGATTCTAGGCTCTCACAGTCTCTTTCCACCGCTTACAAATGGACCCCTGGTCATCATTTTAGATTGCTTCAGTGGAGATTTGACAAGGATGACCCCACGGTCTTTCAGGAACTGTTTCCACGGGAGTCCCATAAATTTCTTGAGGGTGCACAAGGTGCAGAAAGTGTCCTGTCTTCATTGGAGTCCCTTCTTCTGAACCGGCCCTGGCTCCTGGGTCCATGGGAGCCCATGGCAACCTGGCAGGTGCTGAAGAGAGACAGCCCTTCCCAGGAGCAGCTCCTCTTAGAGGAGCACAAAGACTCAGGGCACTGCCCGCAGGAACCAGGCTGGGATGAGTCACTCATAAGTGAAAGACAGTTGAGAGTGGAAAGATGATTAAGAGCTCAAAGACATGGTAAATCTTTGATGCAGGGCAACACTGCTGTAGTTTCCACAGCTGATGGGATCTGTCAAGGTAGCTCTGTCAGCTTCTCCTGTTTGGAGGAGGTGGTGCACTGCAGAGTGCTGTGTGCCCAAGGCACTGACTCTGTTGCCTAAGGTGGGCATTCAGCCTGCCTGGGCACCCTCAAGCAGTGCAGTGGGGAGACACTCTGGGTGGGCAGAGCGAGTCCCAACAGGGCAGGTTCGTTGTCTTCTTGAAAAGGTGCTGCAAGGGTTAGGGTTAGGGGTTTTGATTAGTGATAGGGTTAGGAGCCAGGGTAAGGGCTAGCATTAGGGTTAGATTAGGATTAGGAATATGTTCTGGTTTGAGTTAGGTTTAGGGTTAAGATTAGAGTCAGCTTTATATTAGAGATAGGGTTATGCTTAGAGTTAGTAGTAGGGCTAGGGGATAAGGTTAATTACAGGTAATGGTAGGCTTAGGGTCTAGTGTTAAGCATATTGTTAGCCCTAGAGTTATGGTTAGGGTTAGATTAGGTTTAAGGTTTCCTGCTAGGGTTATGCGTTAGAGTTAGGGTTAGGTTAGGATGAGGATTATGGTTCACATTGGGTTAGGGTTAGGCTTTAGGGGTAGGGTTATGTGCTATGTATAGAGTTGGGGTTAGTGCCAGGTTTATGGTTTTGTTAGGGTTAATTTTAGTTTAGGGATCATCTTTGAAGTTTAGACTTATATTAGGGTTAGTAATAGTATTAGGTTAGGTTTAGGGCTAGGTTAGGTTAGGTTAGGTTTAATGGAGTTAGGCTTCAGTTAGGTTTACAGTTATGATTAGGGTTATGGCTACGGAGTAGGGTAAGGTTAGGTTTACAGTTACAGTTAGCATTAGGATTTATAGTTGCAGTTTGGATGTAGTTAGGATTAGGGTAAATTTCAGGTTAGGGTTAGAGATATAGGGTTAGTTTAAAGTTAGGCTCAGAGTTAGGGCTAGGATTAGGGTTATAATTATGGTTAGGGTTAGGTTTAGAGTCTGGGTTAGGGTTAGGTTAAGGTTAGGGGAGAGGTTAGGGTTGGGGTCAGGGTTAGCTTTGAGGTTAGGGTTTCAGGTTATGGATAGGGTTTGGGTTAGGGTTAGAGTCAGGGTTAATGGTAGCTGTTAGGATTATCATAGAATCATAGAATGCTTAAGGTTGGAAGGGACCTCAGAGGTCATCTAGTCCAACCCCCCTGCACACGCA
>JAUBOD010088490.1:0-11780 GCA_032353885.1 Nothura maculosa | reverse complement strand
CAGCACAGGCCACTTTCCGCGGTGCCCTCATCTGTCCCAGTCATGGTGGAGGATACAGAGTTTCTGATGGAGAAAGCGGCCCTGCAAGGCTTGGGCTGCAGGAAGTGCTTGGGGTCCTGTCCCTGACTAGATAGAGAGGATGATAAGAAAGCTAGAAAAACTCTACCTCTACTTGTAATAATGTGCCCCCAACAGGCAGAGGGGAAGCAGGTCTGAAGCACAGAGCAGGGTGAGCAGAAGAAAAGAACGTAAACACATTTCCTTGGTAGACTTCCTATCCAACACTGTCTGGACTGGCTGTATACACAGGGCAGACATCAATGAGAAGGAAAGTCTTTGTTAGCAAACTCTGAACCTGCTGACAACCTCATGCAGGTGGAATTTCTGGCAAGCCCACAGGACTTTCATAGAAAGCACTTTAGAGGAAGCTCAAGGTCTCCTCCTTTGCTCCATTTTAAGCTTAAATCAGGAGAAACACTGAGGGGAAAGGGCTGATCAGTTCCCCTGGGTGGAGGCACAGCGCTCTCATGGACACCCTCACGCCCAGGCAAGTCGGGCTCTCATGGGCACAGGTGGCAAAGGGGCAGGAAAGCCCCACACTCACCCACTTCCCTGACAGCAGCACCAGAGCACCCAGGAAAAGCTGGACCACGATGGACAGGACGCCCAGGCATCGGGCACTTCACCTCCCACCTCCTAACTTCCAACAAGGGCTCATCTCTGCCTCAGGAATGCCCTCAAATCCCCAAACACTCCTCCTTCCTTGCAAGGAGCTCCCTCCCTGCAAGCGGCTGAAAGGCCCGGTTTGAGAAGCAGCTCTTCTGCTTTGTGGCTACTTGAAGGAAACGCTCCCTTGTCTGAACTTCCTCACAGCCAGTTCTGGTTCCACCCTGCTCAACAGCTGCTGCACTGTGAGCTCAGCAGCAGCACAGTAATACACGGCTGTGTCCTCTGGCTTTGCTGCCTAGATCCTCAGAATGAATCTGTTGGTCGTCGTCTTCAAGACCGCTTCAAAGCGATCTTGGAAAGCAGGGGCACACCCAGTACCCTGATCACACAGCCAGGTGAGAGAGCCCTGCAGGTTCTGCTGGTACCAGAACATGGGGTAGATGCCGGTCCTGCCTCCTCTCATTCTGCACTGGAATTCAGCCGTGTCGCCCTCTGGCAATGTCCGTGTCCTAGGGAACTGCTCCAAGGTGATCTGGCCGTTCACTCCTGTGGAGAGCAACACAAAGCCTTGAGAGAGGACCAGGAGCAGGCAGTGCTGATGCTGACACTGCAGTGTCCCTTGTCCAGCAGGAGAGCTAAAGATGACTCCTTGACCCCAACAGATGACCATGGTCAGAGGAACGATGTGACTGTGGAGCCAGGCCTTGCAAAGAGAGACACGGCACCGCTTTGCCTTCCTATCCTCCCATTCCCCACCAGCTGCAGAGCTAGGTTCCCAGCTGCGGCTGAGGTCCTCGCAGCAGCGTCAGGGCCCAGCCCCGCGCTCGCTGCCCTCCCTGGGTGCTCCCACCTAGTGCCACTGCTGCCAGCACCATGGCCAGGAGCCAAGGCAGCATCGCGGGTGGCCTCACACTCTGCTGCCCCAGGACTGGCAGCCGGAGCGGGCCCGGGGCCGCAGGCGCTGCAGGGCAGAGCAGCTCGATTAAGAGGCGCAGAGTAGCGCGGTCCCCTACGCTCGGGCCCCGCCGGCTGCCCCGCGCTGTTGCTCGCGGTCCCGGCAGCGCTGCCGCCTCTGCCCCCAGCACAGCCCGGGCCGCCTCTCGCTGCCACCGGCCCCTCCTTCCTGGGCGGCAGCAGCGGGAGCAGCGGGGGCTCCCGGGCACCACAGGAGCGCGGCGCCCCCACCAGGCCACAGTTCCTCTCCAGGGGGCGGGCCTGGGCACTGCCCAAGGGAGGAGTTGGGCTCCTCAGCCCCGCGGCACCTGCCCAAGGGAGCCCCGCAGAAGCCGCTTGGCCTCCCTCTCACCGCCTGCTCCCCAAGCTGCAGTCGTCGCGGGACGTGAGCCAGGAAAATCTCTATTTGTAATGATTTGATTTAGAGAGAGCATTTATTCTCAGACACTTACATGGGCAGTTGCCAGGGAAGGAGGTCTGATTCATACATCAGGCTTAGACTTCCCCAATTAGCATAGGAAAATGACTTATATAATTTTATTTGACTGCTAATGACTGCTAATGGCATAGTTGCTGTCTAATACCCTCTTGATTGGCTATATCTAAGGTAAAGATTGAAGAGAATGGAAATTTCACTGAGAAAACCCTCCAAATTCTAGCCAATTTTATCCAGCTTGAATTCCTACAAGCCAGGCAGGAGTTGAAGAATATATGCAAAGTTTAAGTTTCTTTCTTTGTCCTTGTAAGATACTAATTAGTAAAATGATTTTAAAAGTCACCAAGTCTTCCTGCAGGAGGCCCATAGGCCAAATGTATCCAAACTCATAACCCTGTGGACAGACAGTGCAGGGCAGTGCACACAGAGCAAGTCTTGCTTGTTCATCAGGCACTCTGGGATCCCCTTTCCTGGGCCATGGTCATCTACAGTCTGCCCTCTACCTGGTGAAACCCCCTGGCATTGGAATATCTCCAGGCTGCCCTCCTTAAGGCTAATGTTTTTATTTTTTTTTTACAATATCTTTTTTACAATATCCCCAATTGCCCAAAAGCCTCTCCCTCCCAGACACAGCACGCCCTTGCCAGCAGGGAAAGCAAGCAGCAGGGAAAGCAAGCTGCATGCTCTCTCAGCATGGGAGCAGGAGTTGCTGAGCTCTGTACAAGGCGTGAGGCCTCATGGGCAGCCCCAGCCCACCCAGCCCTGTGCTCACTGCCCATCCTGGTCACCTCTCACCAGCTGGTACCACCATGAAGAACAAGGGCAGGAGTCAAGGCACCATCCTGGGCAGCATCATGTCCTGCCCAGTCAGCGGATGGGGCTGATGTGGAGCAAAGTGGACAAGATGGGAGGCAGAGAGAAGCCGAGCTGGGTTGCACTCGCTTCCACTCCTGGGATTTCAGCTTCCCCTGCCCCCTGTATCACCTTTCAGAGGAAGGAGAAGATGAGAACATGAGATGGGACCTTCAGCAGAGAAGCAACACACCATGCTGGTTGCTGGAGCTGGACCAGAATGCAGAAGTTTCAAATGTCACCAGCATCATATCTCCCACCCCAATTCCCCTGCATGTCTGTACCAGGCTGGGATGGTGGGAAGGGTTGGGGTGGCCAGCTGCTCTTTCTGGCTGGGCTTCATCTGTGCAGGATGAGCTGGACCATCCCAGACACACCAGTTTCGTATCACGAACAAGCTTGTCCTTTGATCCAGGTCACTGATAAGTAAGTTGCACAGGATTGGACTTGGTATTGACTACAGGCCTCCAACAAGACTTTGTGCCACTGATCACAGTCCTCTGAACATTGCCATTCAGCCAGTCTTGCATTCATCTCACTGTCTACTCATTCAATCTGTATTTCTCATCTTGCCTATGAGGACATTATGGGAGACAAAAGCTTTGTGGAAGACAAGGGAGACAATATCCATTGCTTTCCCTTCATCTACCCAGCCAGTCATTCCCTTATAGAAAGCTATCAGGTTATTTAAACATGATTTCCCTTTTGTGAATCCATGCGGACACCTCCTGGCTACCTACCTTCTTATCCTTCACATGTTAGAGAGGGTCTCCAACATGAGCTAGTCCCTCCTTCCCAATGATTGAGGTCAGAGTGACTGGTCTGCCGTTCCTTGGATCTTCCTTCTTGATATTTTTGAAGATTGGAGTGACATTTGCTTTCTTCCTGACCTCAGGCACTTCTCCTGATTCCGTGACCTTTCTAAGATGATTGAGTGTGGCCTTGCAATCACATTACCATCTCCTTCAGCAACTGGGGATCATGGTGCTGAAAGGGGCTAAGATTTGGCTGGCTGTACGTCAGCAGGGAAATCCCTGTGCTCTTAGCACTGCTGCCTAAGCGACCATGCTCTGGGCCCCAAAATATGTCCTGCCCCTCACTGAGAGCAGGAGGGCTGTGGAGAGTAGATGAGTCCTCACCTGATCCTGGGCCCTGTAGAAGGAAAGGAGATAGGTGAAAGGAGGGAAAAGCCCCTTTCCCTGACAGCAGCTGAGAGAAGCTGCCTGAGGCTGCCTTGAAACAGCTTGGACACAGAAGATAAGACCAGACAGAAGCAGGTCATGTGGGCTGTGGGGAAAACAGGGCCAGCTGGTCGTTGCCTGAGCTAAGGTCTGAAGAGACCAAATAGTCTTTGATCCCCAGTGCTACTAGTCAGATACCATTTGGACACTGCCTGCTGTGCTCTCCTCCACTGCTCTGTCCATTACTCCCCTACCTCTTCCCTTTCCACCAACTCTGTTGCTCCAAACACAAAGTTTCAAGGCTGCAAGGGGGCTGAGTTGGTAAAAGGAACTTCTCAAGGAGACCCCAACCTGCCTTGAAGCTATACTTCTACCCACAAAGAATCAAGGTAGAGCTGATGGCTCCATTGCAGTCCTCAGCCAGAGCGCCCCATTAAATGCGAAGGAGGAACCAAGGACAGAGTCTGCCTGGACCAAGATACTCTTAAGGGTTTGTGCTGTGGAAGAGAATTTCTGAAAGGCGCTCAGAGTTGGGGTCTGCAGTACCAGTTCCTAGCACAGCTGAGAGTGGCTCCAGCTCTAGACTGACGCTGTATTGCAGACTATTTTCCAGGGTTGTTCAGGCCTTTTTCTGGCAGTTGTTGGTTTGTATATTAGAAAGGAGGGCTGTGCATATCCCAGCTCATTTGCAAACAGCCCATGGTCCTGGAGTATTAAGTATTTTTTGATGAATGGAAGCAGGATATTGGGTAAATGTGAGAAGATGAGGGATGTCAGACAGGGAAAATACATCTGGCAGAGGGGGAAAATGCCAGAACTAGTAAATGGAGAATGCAAAACGGATGAAACTCTTGTCTCCGTGCAGGTGACAAATTTAACTACTCCTCAGAATCTACAGGGTCAGCATCTGCATGGCTGGACAGGGGAAGTCGCAGAAGCTTTGGAAGGGGGCAGTGTCTAAAATGCCTCTGTCAGGCTGGTACTCACAAGGATTTACAAGAAGATCCATGAGAAATGTTGTGATGCTGAGAAAAACTCAAATGATGAGTCCCACCCTGTCATCGTCATCTGTACGCTGCACTATGTCCCCGCAGCTGGACCAGAGGCAAGTGGGTGAGTTAGCTCCTGAGTCCCAGAGATGATGTCTCAGTAGTGCCCCTGCCAAGCATGACACTCGCCGAGGAGAAATCAGGCAGTCCCAGACCTCAGGACACTTGACGGTGTCATTGCCACCAGAGCTCTGAACGATGTCTCCACTGAGATGCCTTGGCCTTGCCTTTCTTCTCTGGGGAGATCACTGTGATGGATTCTGCTAGATGGAGGGGAGGACAGGAAAGGAAAGGGGAGGGAGGGATCTGGGTGGATGGGCAGTGATGAGAAGATAAGCAAAGACAAGAAGGGATCCTGCACAGTGAAATTGGACAGGACGCAGGGTGCAACTCTTGTATCTATTCTTGGCCCTTCCCACCTAGCAACACAGCCTGGGGCTTGGCAGGACTGAAGCGAGGCCAGCGGGAGGATCTCTGCGTGGGAACAAAGCAGAAGGAGAAAGGAGGACGTGGGAGGGGAGCCAAGGGGAGCAAAGGGAAGCAGACGGGCAGAGCAGAGGCGGCCCCAGGGATGCAGCGCCCCCGGTGGCCCCAGGGGCGCTCATCGCCGGACCTTGTCCCAGGAGCTGCCGAAAACAGTAAACGAAGTCACCAGTGTTTATGTTGGGATGAGCAGGTAATGTTGATGGTTCCATCCTCAGTTCAACTCACTGGCTCTTGGTGCCCAGAGCAGAGGTTTCTGCACCAACTTCTCCCTATGACGCCAAGGACACAAACTCCTTTCAGAAAGATGTTTTTGGCACACCAATTCCTGAGTGCCAAGTGTTAGGAGAGTGTTGAGGGTATCTTCCTCAGAGCCCAGCCTTCTCCAGAGATACCTCCACCCTCCTCCCCATCTCAGGTTTTTGCACAGACAACGAAGCTTCCTGCACCAGGGTGTCTTCCACAGCACAGAGGTACAAGGCAGTGTCAGACACCTGCACATCCTTCAGTTGCAGGACACTCGATTTCCCTTTGGTGCTCAGCACTGCGCTGAATCGGCCGCTCTCCTTAGAGCCATCTCTTGTCTGATACAGGATCCGCTGTGGAGCTTGACCTGTCTTCTGCTGGTACCAGAACAAGCCATCAAAGCCAGAGGTCTGATAGGTGCAGGTGGTCTGGAAAATGCCTCTCTCCTCCACTGTGACTAGCCCGTCTTCCTGAGTCACGGTGGTCTGTCCCATGGCCTCTGGAAGAAAGTCAGGAGTGAGGGATTGAGAGGGAAAGGTTTGAGGATGACATCCCTTTTGGAAGATGAGCTGTCCCACTCTGCAGCAAACTACTGAGTAGAGGGAATGGTTTTGGGCAGGAGCTGAGACTTCCTGCTCCAAGGCAAGGATAATCCTCTTCCCCACCCCTCATAGGAGGCTCCTGTGAGAGATCTCTGCTGTGTCCCTGCTCCTCAGGCTCCTATTTCCCACAGGTCATATTGTCTTGAGATGACATCTGATATCTGATCCTTCTGAGCCCTTCAGGTGCCCAGTGAGGAGGGCAGCATTTGCTAAACAAAAAGCGGTTCTACACCAAGATTAAAAATCAGTCCTTACCTCGTGACGTCCCCAGGAGGGCAGTGAGGAGGAGGTAGCGGAGGTCCATGCTGAGGCAGAGCCTGCTGGTGGTGTGTGAGAGAGTGAGCAATGCCCCTCCCAGCCACAAGCGAGCTGAGCTGACCCACATGACTGTGTTAGGGGAGCACAGAAGGCAACGGAAGACAAGAGGTTTGTGCCTGGCCTGGCTGCAACGTGCTGGCTGCAGTTCTCCCTCTTCTGGCAGGGCCCCATGTTGCTGCACAGGCAGCAGCCCATTCAGGGTCTTCCTGATGGCAGAGGCCCTGCAGGTTTCTCAAGGCAGGAGGGGAGGGTTGCATGCCTGTTGCATAATTGGAGTCCTCAGCTTCCCACCGAGAAATGTGTGTTCTTCTGCACCCCACTGTTGATCCTTTGGGGCATTCAGGGGGGTTGCACTCTAGGGTTTTCTCCCCTTGCCTTGACATGGGGCTCTTCCTCCTAGCAGCAGTTGTCACCATGATTTCTGCCACCCTAGTTCCTTTTTCCTCTCCTGTCCAGGCTGGGAAGAGCTCATGCTGGAATGGCCCCAGCTATTGGAGACCCTGCACTCATGGGAAGGGTGAGTTTGGAGAGGAGAGGGAGGGTAAGTAGGGAAGTGCAGAGGGGAAGTGCGGAGAGTCCTCCTGAAGGGAAGTTCCTCCAGGAATGGTAACTGCTGCAGCAGCCCCACACACAGATGCAGAAACACTCCATCCCTCTGCCAGAGAAACAGAGAACCCATCAGGTTCCTCTTCTTTCACAGGAGGTCGTTCTCTTCGCTCTTGTACATACATAGGCCTCACCTGCCTTTGCGCCCTATGTCTCAGGACCTGCTGAGGAAGCTGTTCCTTCTCCTCCCATGGACGCCTCCTGCAAGGATCCTTCATGAGTTGTCATATGGGGTCTACTGCTAACATGGTCAGCAGGAGCTGCAGAAGGCAGATTTTCTGCACAGCCACTCTCATTCAGACTCCTTCTCTGATGGGCTTCAGGGTCTCCATCTTCAACTCAGGCCATGAAAGGTGGCCAGGCCTCTCTTCTAGGACACGTACACACTGTTCCCTAGACCATTGTCCCCTTTTCCGAGTCCCAGTCTGTTCCAGGTGGAGACAACACTGGAAGCTGAAGTAGGTGGCAGCAAAAGGTGATCCGGGAGCAGTAGGTGAGGGCAGATGAAGAGAGGCTGGGAGGACCCGCTAGGAGCAGGACAGAAGCGGTTGGAGAGGGAGGGCTGGGTCCCACTCAGTAGGCCGTCCGGTTCCCTGGCCCCACTAGCCCAGCGTCCCCAGCCCCCCTGCAGGGAGCAGGACTGGCCTCTGGCTGCCCGTGGCTCCCCTCTGCTGCCTCTCTGCTGCCAACCCCACCCTGCGCCCAGCACCCCTGCGACCCCACACTGCCCTGCTCGGGTCAGGCAACCCCTGGCGCTGCCGGGGTGCCCAGAGCAGAGCGCTGCCCAGCCAAAGCCCATCCCCCTGCAGCCCCTCTTAGAAAGAGACTCCTTTCCTGCTTCTCCTTGGGGACTTGCAGCAAGCCTTGCCATGTGGACTGGACGTCCCTGGTCTCCCACTGCAGCTGCCGCTGGGCCTCCCATTTCAGGCAGTGTCAGGAAGATGCTGCTTCTTAGACAGGAGGACGCTTGTCCCTGTATTTCAAATACTGGGCTCACAAACTCAGCGACAGGTCGATGAGGTGCAGGGGTGCCCTTGGCATTGAGAAGGTATGAGTGACCTGCATCCCATGCCAGATGCCCTCAACACTCGAGTGAATCCAGAGTCACACAGGGGTGGCAAGTGTGAGGAGGACAGGAATTCTAAGTGTTACTCCCTCTTCGTAAATACATATGAGGAAGACACAGGAATACACAGATATGTGTCTCCTGAACATGAGATGTTGTTCTGCCTGAAGAAGAACCATCTGATGACTACCAGGCTCTGCAGCAGTTGTGCACTAAACAAGAGACAATCGCCCTGCTAGGAACAGCATAAACACCCCTTCATCGTGAGGGCCACACAAGCAGAGGCAGACATGCCCCTGCTCAGACACATCCCTGTAAAATCACGCACTAATCTGTGCACCCACATGCACTCACACAAAAGGTGTGCACACACAAGGGCTCATAAAGAAAAGAACATGACCATAGGGACAAGTGTCTAGGAACTCAGTGTAGGAAATGCTGGCAGCCACACAGCTCGCGCAAGGGTGAAGCAGCATGGGGAAGGATGACTCCTGAAAAATGCGCTGTGCAAGGGATGCGGCACAATGGGGTGTCCAGGCCAGAATTGCCGGAGCTGGGCCCCTTGCGGCCAATGGCACCACAAGCAGCCCCACACAAATGACGCAGGCCAACAATCCCTGCCACATGCCTCAGGGCCTCTGCCGTGGAGCTGAGTCTTTCTAGCACACAGACATGTTCCTTCCCTGGAAGTCCTTAGCCTTTCATCTGAGCAGTCAGAACAAAACATCATAGCAGCCCGGGCATGGCTTAAAGCAGGAAATGAAAAGACAGCAATGTAGGAGAGGAAAACACTTCCCATATGATTAGGTGGGATGTTTTGCATTGGAGAGCAGCTTGTCAGAAATAGTCACATCTGGAAGCCACCTCTGTCCCTGGGGCAGTGCAGGAGCAGTATAAAAGGCAGCCCCAGTGGTGGTTCTCTCACCCACTTCTTTCCATTATTCTCTGCAGCAACAAGGTAAGTCTGAAGGCCTTTGCCTTCTCTTGCCCCTGCTTTCTTAGATAGACGTTGTGGCCCGGGTGAACTTCTCAGTTGCTTTTGGCTCTGTTGCCTTGTGGGTCTTGGAAACCCAGGGGAGGTGGGAGGGAAGGTCTTGCTGAGGGAGAAGTTGGGGTTTTTCTGCAGTGGCTTGTGGGGCACAGGGTAGGGAGCAGCCTTCTTGGGCCTGCTTGTTCTTGGTAGGCCCTTGGCAAGGCAAGGCAAAGAAGCTCATGTGCCTGGGCCCTGTGCAGCCTTGAGCCCCCAGCCCACAAAGTGCCTTGACCGCCTTGTGGCAGAGTCCCGGGTGGTGTCTCCAACACTGCAGTGTTCTGCTTCCTCCTGTGCTCTCTTCCAGCGGCACCTCCACCCCCCACACATGTCCTGCTGCGAGCCCTGCGTGCCATGCCGGCCCTGCAGGCCCACCCCGCTGGCCAACACCTGCAACGAGCCCTGTGTGCGACAGTGCCAGAACTCCCCCGTTGTCATCCAGCCCTCACCTGTGGTGCTGACCCTGCCCGGCCCCAACCTCAGCTCCTTCCCGCAGAACACTGTTGTGGGCTCCTCTACCTCCGTGGCCATTGGCAGCATCCTCAGCTGCAAGGGAGTCCCCATCAATTCCAAGTGCTGTGACCTCTCAAGGTTTTCCACTCACTACTGCGGCGGACGGTATACCCCTTGCTAAAGCCCTGAGCGGTGACATTGCAAAAGGAGTCCAGAAGCTGATGCCTCTTTAAGGATCGAGCTGCAGGCCATTCATTTCCTGGAGGTTGAGAATCCATCCAAGGCTCCCCTTGCAAAAGGAGAGCAGCCAAGAGGCTGTAGAGCCTGGGCTTCCGCAAAACACACCCAATGTCTCACTTGCCTGTCTCCCACTCTCTCCTCTTGCTCTGTTGTCTTCTGCTCCACTTGCCATGACAGCCCTCCAGTCAGGCAAAGGAGTTCCTGCTGCGCCCTCTGCTATTCTGGGGACAGCAGACACGTGACCCAAGAAAACTCTGTCATGGTCAAGGGAGGCACATTCTGGACTGACTCCCTGTCGTGGTGGCCTCGCTTTAGAGTAGCTGCCTTTCCCTCTTTGGACTCAGTAAAGCTCTGTTGCATCGAAGCCTGAGTGTCTATGTGGTGTTTCCTCTGAGGACGGTGTCTCAAGGTGCAAAGGGAGAGGCCAAGGTTGTTGGGGGAGGTGTGGGCAGTGAGGGACGGCTGTTCAGGACGACCACCCTTGCTTTGACCGATGCTCTTGGACATTACTGCGCCAAAAGGCCCAGCAAGCACAGGTCTTCACCAGATGCCTTAGTGTAACAACTCCAGAGGAAGTGGAGACCACCGTCAGAGGGGAGACACAAGTGGAGAATGTCTTCTGGCAATCAAAACATGAAGCCATGTGGAGAACTGCAAAGAGGTCAATAACTAGGATGAGAAGCAGAGCACTGGGAAGGATGGGGACAGATCCCTAGAAATCCCAGAACTCCATTATGCTTGTACCAGAGTAGTCTTCATGAGAAATTCAGCATCATAGATGAAATGTGAAATGCTCAACAACAACCTTTGGAGGAAGAGACTTGTAGGAGTAGAGCCACTTGGCTGAAGATGACCACAAAAGCCAATGTTCCCGCTCCCGGGGCATGCAGGAAGCATCAGTTCTTGGTCATGCTAGTGCTGTAATAGAAGACTTTGCCCACACTGATGTCCCCATCAAAGAGTATCATGGCGAGAAAGAGGTATGTTATGATAAGAATGAGGAGGTGCCTGGGATAAGAATGAGGAGGTGCCTGGGCAAAGCACTAAGACATAGAAAGGGTCTCCTGGTGGCCAGGAATGTCTTCAGCACCACATAGCAACAGCAGTGGCTCTCCAAGCAGGTGTTGTGCTGGAAGAAGAAGATGATGGAGATTTTCAGCTGCTTTTCTCTTCATTGATCCTTTCATGCACTAATGCCCGGCTCAAAGAAAGGCCCAAGGTGATATCATTTCTGCCACAGAGCTCGATTACTCTATTACATGCAGGATCATCTGCAATGATCTCCTACAGTCCTCAAGCTGCTTCCTTCTCACAGAATGTCAGAATGGTTGAGGTTGGAAGGGAGCTCTAGAGATCACAGTATCCAAGGCCCCTGCTCAAGCAGTTAGAGCATGTGGCACGGAGCCTCACACCACACCTGGAGAGGTTAACACTGAAAAACTCAGAGCACGTGCCTTCAGCATGTCCAAAGGAAAGCTTTCATGTGGGAAAACCAAGTGGATGCTTTTCCCTGTGGGGGGATGCTGGCTGAGGCTGGAGTTGCCTTGAATTCCCCTAGGGCATGGGAGATGTGAGGCCAGCCCTCCTTCATCTCA